>BQNB010049200.1:7095-42161 GCA_026074375.1 Tanacetum coccineum
CATCCTCCTTTTCAGCAGGTTCCAAGCACATCCTTGGGATGATATGTAAATACATGTGCTTCAGTCCACTAAACGTTCAGCTTTCCACATTGAACTCAGCTACCAAGTTTCCTCAGTAAGGAGTTGGGTGTCCTAACATTCAGTGACCTGGTTGGACTTTAAACTCATCCCTTCAACAGACTTTGAAACCAAGTCTCTAGCAAATCCCTTCGTTAAGTGATCAGCTAAGTTTCGTTCAGACCTCACAAACTCTATAGATACCACCCCATTCGTGATAAGTTCATGAATCATGCTATGCCAGACACCTAAATGTCTAGACTTCCCATTGTACATTTGGCTATAAGCCTTTGCCAATGTAGTAACACTTTCACAAAGGATATATATAGGTTCTATAGGTTTAGACCATAATGGAATCTCAAGGATCAGGTTTCTCAACCATTCAGCCTCCTTACCAGTAGCTGCTAAAGCCATAAATTCAGATTCCATTATTGAACCGGTGATGCAAGTTTGTTTCTTGGAAGCCCAAGAAATTGCACCTCTACCAAGCAGGAATACCCAGCCACTGGTAGACTAATTGTCATTAGTATTGCTGATCCAGCTTGCATCAGTGTATCCTTCTAAGATTGAAGGATAGCCAGTATATATCAAACTATAGTCCATGGTTTTCTTCAAGTACTTTAGTACCCACTGAATTGCTTGCCAATGCTGAGTACCAAGATTACTAGTATACCTACTCAGTTTACCCACTCTAAAAGCAATATCTGGCCTTGTACAAGTCATGGCATACATCATGTAGCCAATCACCCTAGAATACCCAAGTTAAGATACAACCTGACCATTATTGGGCATTAGTTTCTCACTTGTATCCATAGGAGTACTCACTGGAGTACGATCAAAGTAATTGAATTTTCTTAGTGCCTTATCAATATAATGAGACTGATAAATTACTATTCCATTACTTTCGTGTTTAATCTTTATACCAAGGATAACATCAGCCTCCCCTATGTCCTTCATGGAGAACTTAGATGACTAGAATTCCTTTGTCAAGTCAACCTGAACTTGGTCAGTGCCAAAGATCAACATATAGAAATGATGACTCCCTTACCAGTTTCATCAAATTTACTATATGCACATTTGTCAGTTTGGTTAAGTAAATAACCACTGGACAAAACCACTTCATTGTACTTTTGATGCTATTGCTTAGGTGCATGCTTTAGTCCATATAGAGACTTAATCAGTTTACACACCTTATTTTCATTGCCAGGCATGATGAAGCCTTGAGGTTGGTTCATATAGACCTCCTCATCTAATTCACCATTCAAGAAAGTTGTCTTCACATCCCATTCAAGAAAGCTTTCTTCACATCCATCTGATGATATAACCATATGTGAATTGATTTTGCCATAGCAATCAGCAGTCTTTTATGGTACTGATTCGTTCCTACTGGTGCATAGTATCAATTAGTCTATCCCTGACTTTTGTTTTAAAGCACCTGATATGACCTAACCTTGCCTTGAACTTTTCAATTGTTCTCTTCCTTATAGTTTTCTTTTAAAAATCCATTTGCAACCTGGAGGTAGATCAGCCAACACCCAAGTGTTGTTGCCCATGATAGAGTCCATCTCATCATTAATTACTTCTTTCAAAAAAAAGCAACCATCATGGGACTCTTGCTTCAATCAAATGTTTTGGGCGGTCATCCTCAAACATTAAATCAAATAGGTGTTTTGTGCGTAAGAGACTATCCATTGTTCACTTCAATTTAAATATAATTGAATTTAATGCCTAATAAAATTCTTTGGTGTCCTATTCCTTTTGCTTTTTTCTAAGCTCAAATTCAGGTTTGATGATATAAACTCTTCAATGGACTCTTCAGGGACTACTGACCCCATGTCTTTAGTTCCTTTAGGAGATTACTGAGACTTTATCTAGGGATGAGAGAATTTTTATCATCAAAGATAGCATTGTTGATTCAATTATAGAGTAATTAAAACTGTCCCAATTAGGTTCAATAACAAAGAACCCTAAAAGTGTGGAAATGCTCAAACTAATGCAACAAAGATGCAATTTCAATGCCATCTTTCAACCAATGTTTTTGCTTTGGACCAGGGGAATCTTACAACTGCCCTACAACCCCAAAACCTATGAGGTAGTTCAAGGTCGGTTTCTTTTAGTCTAGGTTCAGAGGAGGTATCATTGGTTCCTTTTTTGGGAACCCTATTTAATAATTAGCAAGTTGTTACATAGCTTCACCCCAGAACCCTTGAACTCAGTCCTGAGTAGGACAACATGAAATAACCTTTTCTTTCAAGTACTTATTTTTCTTTTCAAATATACCATTATGTAGTGGAGTTATAAGGGGGCAGTCATTTCATAAATGTATACCAACTGCTGTTAAATACAAAAGTATCCATTTTACTCACCTCCCCTATCAGTCCTGAATCTTTTGATCAAGGATTCTTGATGTAATTCAACTTCGGTTTTGAGCACTTTGAATTTATCTAGTGCTTCATCCTTAGTAGGTAAAATTAACACATAACAAAACCTAGAATGCATCATCAATAATTGTCTCAAATATTTTCTTTATATTCGGTTTTACATTTTAAAATTGTTTACTTAGTTAATTTGGTCAACTGCAAGGTCTTAATTTTTCGGTGTTCTATGTTAAAAGTTTTGATTAACCCATTCCTTGACATAATATTGAATCCTTTTTAAAGTGGACATAAACTAGTCATAGCATGCCATTTGATTGATCATTCAGGTTCAAGGTTGACATAAAGATGATTTTACAAACTATTATTAGAATAATATTAGCCTGAACATTTGATTGATCAAATAGCCATAAACAATAAACTCACCATTTGTTTGCCAATACAATATTTATCAGATTTCAGTTTTCTGTGTATACACCTCAATTATTTAAATACACCCTTGAATAATTTTTTCTTAATATTAGGAACATGCATAAAACATTTAAACAAGGAAAATTCTTTCCAGAATAAAATCTAAGATCTACACAAACCACGTCTTCAGTCACTGTCGACCACAACATTGTTGCCCTTTGGCATTGTCACTATCCTTGGCCTTGAGGGACTCCCAAAGGCGCATATGATACCCGACTCAACAAGAGTTAACTCCTTGCTTCTTATTGCTTTGATGTAACACCCCCAAAAATGTCCCCATGTCGCAGTGGAAATATGTGCGGAGGGCGTTACTTCATAATACCAGCGATAGTTCAGAGAAAAAAGACCTTATATGTGTCATTTGAAAAGTAATTCATTATTTCCTTAGAATTGATATAATGTTTGTCCTATAATTGCATCATAATGAAAAGCTTGAAATTAACACAACGAGATTTGATCACTTGTATGTATGTAGAAATCCATGAATGAAATCTTGTCAGTTTAGACTCCAATGCACATCAAATAATCCAAGCATCTAATTCTCCTGTGATAAAACATGCTTAAAAGTGTCAACATTAAAGTTGGTGAGTTCATAGGTTTTGTAAGTATAAATGTTGAACCAAAGTTCCGTAAAGTAGGTATGACCGTTTAAATCCTTAAATGTTCTTCCAAAATGTATGTATGATTTTTAGAAATCAAAAATTGTAAAGCATGCATGACCATTTAAATCCCCAAATAGTCACCAAAACGTATGTATAGTTGAACCACCTTTGTTCAAAGATATGTAATTGACCCATAATATACAAGGGACAACGAGCAAGTATTCATGTATATGTATTGTTGGCCTGTTAGACCCAACCAATCGTTATTTCCGACCTGTTATAAAGTCTCGTTTTCCTGTGATAGCTAATCACCGAACGGGGAATTGTCAATCCCGAATAGATTCTATTTTATAACATTTCGCGTGTGACAACATGAATAATAACGTTCGCTTGACCAGTGATGCTCATCACTCCGAACAGGGGTTTAACACCCGAGTAGTATCTATTTCATACCATTCGCGCTCACATCCAAGTGATTTATAGTTCATGAAGCTGTGACTAGATTGTACGGACCCATCACAGGTGTCCCACTTCAGAACACCCGGGACATTTATGTTAAAGGAATATGTACTCCTGTTGCCGGGGTCCTCTCCATGAACACTCGACAGTAATGTAAAGATTTGTACTTCCCGTTACCGGTGTCCCCTCCAGACACTCGAGCTAAGTAATGTGTGTATCGGTTCAATCCGCTTAAACTAATCCGTAATCATTTAAAAAAGTAAAGTAGCATTCATGTCCAAAAATAAAATTCAAGAAATATATTCCCATAGCGAGCTATCTATATTGGAGTATGTAAACCAATTTGTAATATACAATGTAAAGGCATTTGCATATCAAGATGTTCTCACCATCAACAATATATGTAAAACCAAGTAAAAACAATGGGGCTATAAACTCACATTGATGTTTGTAGATCGGAGGCAGATGGGATCTAATATGCAACACATGAACGGGAGACGATGCGACTCGATCAAAAAGTTGCAACTAATCTTTAACGGCCTAAGATTCCACTAGCATAGGAGATTGTATTTTGGCGTTTCCTGATGAAGGTTTTGCATACGACGACACGTTGATAAAAGATTTAGATTTCAAGTTGTAATAGTTTGGTGGTTGGTTAAATAAAATAAATCGAAAGTAAACGTAAAGTGTGTAATATATTCCGTATATATTACATATTAAGAATGAACAAGTGTATAATTCATATCGTGAATTATATGATAAAGACAAACAACCAAAAGAATAATACGAGTATATAATACTTTGCAAGTATTATATGACGAACGTGAGAAAAATAATTGAAACAAGATATTTCGACACGTTTTCGGAAATCACTAATTTATATAATTAAGAGTTCTGCATTAAATTTTAAATGCACATTTTTAATGTTACGAATCATGTAATCGTTGTTTTGTTTAAAGCTTTAACAAAAAGTAATGAATTTCACCTTATAGTCGGGGTTTATAAAATAATATTTTTATATAATTAGTATTTCGTTTCTTGACGGTTCTGGCTAAATAGTTATCCTATTGTATAAGGTATAGATTTTGTTTGTTTATGTGTTATTGTATAATACAAATTTATAATCTTAAAGTTATATCACTTAATCCTTTTTCAATCAATCCGTGTTGCAATTACTCGCGTGTTTTAAATATATATATATATATATATATATATATATATATATATATATATATATATATATATATATATATTTAAACTAACGAAATAATAAATATTACATTTATTTAACCATTTAAACCACCATTTAATCCAGTTTATATTTATAAAATCTTACGATACATTTTATTAATCGATTTATACCATCAAACGCACCCTTGTTGTCAAACCAAACGTCCCTTTGTGGTGTTTCTACATAACCAAACACACCCTTAGTGTGAAACTGCACACCCAAACGCACCCTTACGATGAATCTGTCAAACCAAACGCCCCTTTGTGGTGTTTCTACACAACCAAAGAACCCTTTAGTGTGAAACAGCACTACCCAAACGCACCCTTACGATGAATTCTGTCAAACCCAAAACGCCATTTGTGGTGTTTCTACACAAAACCAACACACCCTCTGTAGTTTTCTGTTATGCCAAAAGCACCTCGTGAGTGTTTTATATCAAAACCAAACGCAACCTTTTTGTGTAATAAACCAAAAACACCTTTATTGATGCTGCCATAAAAAACACACGCACCTAGGTGCTGTTTTGTAAACGAAACCAAAGCTACCCATGTGCTGATAACCTCAACCAAACGCCCCTATCTATACAAAAACGCACCTAATCTGTTATTTGAGTCAACCAAAGCACCCTTTTGGGTATTTTATAACGGCCAAAACGTTACCCACTTGGTGTTGGCTGTTACAAACCCAAACCACGCACCCTTTGGTGGTGTCTGATAAACCATCAGCACCCATTTGGTGTTATTAACCAACACGCACCCTATTTGGTTTATTCTGCCATAAACCCCAAGCAACCTTAGGTGGGGAGATTCGAACATACAAACGCACCCTTGTGGTTTTTAGTTAACCCACACGCACCCTATGTGGCTGAGAACGACACCAAACGCACCCTATGGTGGGCTGAGGACAAAGCAAAACGCACCCTTGTTGGTGCTTTATAACCGAACGCACCCTATGTGTTTATAAAAACAAACAAACGCACCCTTGTTGGTGGTTTATACACGAACGCACCCTTGTGGTGCCGAGCAAAATCAAACGCACCCTAGGTTGTTGCTGTGGAGGTGGTGTGGGGTGATCGTTGATGTTGTTGGTTCTCGGTGGCTATGTGGCGTCGGCTGGTGGTCGGGGGACGAATTTCTATATTAGTGTGTGCGCGTGGCGGCGCGTGGTGTGTGGGGCATCGGGTAAAAAAATCGGGTGATGAGAAAACGTTTTTGTCTCGGCGAAAAACTCGACGAAAAAGTTTTTCGGTGGTCGGAGGTCGGCGCCGGAGACGAAGGTGGTGGTCGCCGGGAAAAAAGAGAGGATGCAGCGTGTGTGTGTTGTTATAAGAATGAAATGAAAAAAAATTTAAAACTTTTATTAATATTAAAGTTATAAAGTGAAAATGTTATAAATTGCCCAATAGTTTAGGGTTGATATATAATATATTTCACAGGGACCATAAAGTTGTAAATTTTGGTTATTTATAGTTGGGGCTCGTTTGAACCACTTAATGGACGATTCAAAACACGAAACTTGCGCCATTGCGTTCCAAATAATTTTTCCCATAAAAACAAGTATTCACTCGACTAATTTTCATAAACGTTTTATACAATTTATTTAAAACGTTTATTATTTATTTGTATATTTTCGATAAACTTTGTCCGTAAAATGATCTTTTACTCGAATATTTGCGTCTTCAACAAACGTTACGTAAATAAATGATGACTAATGTTAATAATATTTTTATTTAATAAAAAGTCGTTAATTAAATATAAAATGTTTTAATTATCTTTCTATGTTTCTTATAATCTTGCCTTGAGGGCATTTCAGTCAACTTTCTGTCTGTTTTTCGGGTCTCGGCAAAACTAAAAGTTGTACGGAATGTCGTATTTACATCAAATTGCTTTCAGAGTGCCTCAAATAACCAAAACCAATAAACAAACCATGTTTGGATAGAGCAAATTTATTAGATTCTGTCACTTGTTTATAACCACAATTGTTTAAAATACTACTTGAAACAAAATTCTTTCTTATATTAGGAACATGCAAAACATTAAACAAGGAAATAATCTTTCTAGAACTAAATCTAAGATCTACACAACCACGTTCAATCACTGTGGACTAGAAACATTGTTGCCTTTTGGCTTGTCACTATCCTGCACCTTGAGGGACTCCTTAATGCAAACAAGAGTTAATTTTCCCTTCTTATGTTTCAAGGTATGCTTGAAATCTTTCCAAGAAAGAGGGAGTTTATCAATGATACAAGAGACCTGAATGGCGTCATCCATGTTCATTTTGTGTTGTGTAAACCTTCCAACTATACCAAAAAGTTCATTGTATTGTTCCATAACTGATCTTGAATCAGCCATTTGGTAATTTGTGAAATTACTTACCAGGAACTTTTACTTGATGCATCCTCAGCAATATATTTGGCCTGCAAGGAATCACATAGTTCGTTGAAAGATTCAATATTTTGGTAAATATCAAACAAGGAATCAGACATACCATTAAGGATTAAACCATTTGCAAATGTAATCATCATTATCCCACTTGGCCCTCCTCTTGATTTGATCTATGGTAGCATTCTTACCATCTTCAAGAATAGGAGTAGTGAGCACATACACCACACTCATGCTGGAAAACAAGAAGTGCGTCTTCTTTTGCCATCTCCTAAAGTTTACCCCTTCAAACTTGTCAAGCTTGACAAATTTTGAAGCCATGTGTTTCATAGCAGCAGCAACCATTGATTATCACAATATAATCTTCTTTGATTGTTGGTTGTTGGTAGGCCCAGAACATGATGAAGATAATCAATGCCTAGCTAATTACCAATTAAGGTTACCGGATATCACTTAAAGTCATGTAATCACTTTCCAAAGAAGATTATTCGACCCTATGCATGGGTTACACGAATATCTCATTGGGATAAAACTAATTGTATGTTCTTGTTTTAGGCACAAATCAAGAACCTTTCGTTTCTAAGTGTTTATGTTTTTTGTGTTGGTGTGTACCTTTCATTCAAGTGTTCATCTCTATTTTTGGGGATGAAAAACTCTTAATCAAAAGAGTTTGTAACTCTTGGTCAAAAAGAGTTATGAGCATTAATTGGCCAATTAATCTCACAACCTCCTTCATAAATGCATAGTGGTTACATGACCATAATAATGCTCATTAAGTCAAACTTGAAACCGCCCATTTAATACATGTAGTTACAAACATTTAATATTGAAATCGCCCATTTAATAGACATTAAGCTAACCACTAAAAGAGTTAGGGAGAATCATTGACTTGATGGGTGTACACTCCGTACCTCAAAACTCATTTTCAAGTATGATTGAATTCCCACAATTGCACTAAATTTTCAAGAGTAACTAACAAGATAGAAATATGTCATATTATAATAGCAACTATCTTCATCCAAAATAAGAACCCCGTGCTCTTTATTTAGAAGAAAAAAATACATAATAGCAATTAGCATGAAGATGAGTAGAAGTATATACATTGGTAATGTTATTAACGAAATAAACGTATTGGGTATTAATTATTAATGAAATAAACGTATTATACCTTTATATATTAATAGGCAAGAATCGGAAAACGTGCCCCTTAATTACTCCCCTTTAAAACCAGTACCCTTTTTCTTTATGCAACCCGAATCCGACCCTAACCGATGCATTAATTCCTCACCCGCCCCTCCCTCTTCAGCCTTCCACGTGCCACACGATATAACATCCACCACCTATTTTCTTTCTTAATAAAACATTCACCGCCTCTTTTTTTCTCAAGCAGAGGTTTTCCACCATAAAAGAAAAAAACACACAAACCACTTTCATGTAGATCTGAAAATTTTATGCCGAGGTAATGATGAACATCAAAAAGACTACAATTGAAAGTCAAAATTCTGATTCACATGCAAACTATTATTTTTCTTATAGATATTTTTATTTATTTTGTTTACATATGTTTTTATATATTGTTTTGATTTTTAGTTTCGTGTTTTTAACAGGTTGTTATTGATCGATGATAGCGCAATGTTTCGGCGACAATAATACGGCGGTGTTTGCCGTTCAATATGTCTGAGTTAGGCTTTTCTTACTTTATTTATGTATATTGAGCCTATAATTATATTTTAAAATTTTAGGGTTTTGTTGGTTTTTGATGATTTTGTTGAAAATTTTGGTGGTTGTTTAGAAAGATATGTATAATTTTTCATTATTAATGTGAGATTTGGGGATTTAGTTTGGATGAGTGAATTTAGGTTGGTTTTTGATGATTTCATCGAAAGTTTTGGTGGTTGTTTACAAATAGATACATAATGTTTTGAGTTTTTATGGATTTTAGTTTTTGTTGTGAATATGAGTAATTCGTGCAAAATATTAGTTTGTGTGATTAAGGGTTTTGGCTAATTTTTATAATCTAAACCGTTGTTTGTTTAAGCTTATTTTTTAACTTATAGGTTGATTTTAATTGGGCTATATTTCAGGCATAGCTCTTAAGGATACGAGATAGGCTGATTATTTTAAGTTGATTCAAACCTACTTGCAAACTTCATGCGTCAAACATATTGTTATGAAAAATGGGGCTGAACATTAATGGAGATGAGCATCGGGAAGAAATAGATTATTAGACTAATGTGTTATTGTTTGGAATCAAACAGTAGATTGAACATCAAATCGAGTCTTAATTAGTATATTTATAAGTTATGGGTAAAAGGTTGATGAGCTCCTAAAGCTTTTATGCAATGTCAATTCATATTTGTTTTAGCAAGCGTGTTAATGATGTTGAAAGTCAAGCAAACATTAAATTTAAATTTGACTTCGGAGTCGTAGGTTTCATTTGAGAATGATGTGCTGTCGTTGTATGGTATATTTAAGATGATTCAAGTTTTAAATTTATATTTTGCCGACTAAACCAAAAACAACACTTTAACGGGCAGTGTACCCGATCGGTAGTAGTTTCATGGTAAGTAGGGTGTCGAACACTTGAACCGAGGTTAAATCTATCAATTTAATTAATATCTTGGTTATCTAATTTATGTTAATTCTATTCTATTCTAAACCTATGTTAAACCTATGCCAGTCTAAATCCTAATTCTAACGGGAAAATGAGGTTTTCTGCCTGAGAGACTGGCGCGGTTTGGTTGGTGTCTATAATCAATTCAAGACACTTTTACCACGCAAGCTAATTAATAAAAGATAAAAGAGTGGTCGAACCTTATATAAGAAAACTGTATTAACCATTATTAATCTGATTAGAACGTTGGTTTGTTTATTTAGTGCAATGATTTCTTCTCTCGAGGTGGCATATATCATTCTTAAGACTTAGGCGTTACATCATCCTAAGACCTAGACACAATAATTTTGTCACAATTAAAGCATCCACATAAAGCATCCTTATTTGCTGATTATAATCTATCTTAGGGATTAAAGCAATGGTGATCTTGTTAAACCCTAGCTCATAGAGACTTTACCCGCTTACCGCTTAATGGCAATTTATACACTAGTAGTCCACTTGTCCAACTATCCAATGGAATCAGAACGTTACTTGTTGAATTATCTAGGTCACCTGCTAGTCAACACAATCGATAAACCATTGGCAATATCCAATTAACTAGTTAAGCCTGAAGCGTATCCTAGACACAGACTTAGAAGGACAATATTTGTGTAACTATGATTCTAGATGTATAAATCACTATATGGAGAGCTATCCTTGACTCTAGATCTACTTGGTCCGCTTCATTAGATCTAGTTGAATGATAGGTCGAATACAAAAGCGCGTAAACAAGTATAAATTGATGAACATAAACAAGCACTCAACGATAAATCAAGAAATCGAGATAAACAAATACCAAACATTTAGATCTTCATAATAATGACTAATACCCGAAGGTATTAGCTTTCAAACGTCATAATAAATACAAGAGTAATTATTTAGCCAAGGTAAATGATATGTGTCTAATCACATATCATTTTTCTTTATTAAAACGAGCTTAAATGACTATTAATACATGAAAAATACATTGTATATGTGTGTTTTGTCAAATGTAATATGGAGGTAACGGATATTCAAAAAAGGACAAAAACGAAGCCAAATTAGACAAAATCGAGCACAAGATTGGAAGAGCGTGAGAAAAAACAAAGCCAAAGGCGTATTCATTTTTAATGGGCTAACCCGTACCCATTTTGTGGGCCGAGTCAGCCCATTAATATTTGAAGTATATTAAACCTAAGCTTAAATCTATATGTCCAAAATCATAAGCCTAATCCAATCCAATATCCAAATCCTGATCCAGGCCCAAATAAATAAGTCAAGCCCAATCCCTTATCCAATTAAAAATAATAAACCCGCCTAAGTTACTATTCATCCTCTTTCCCCCCATTTTCACCACAACAAACATAGGGTAAAAGCAACACCAATCTACCACACTCCCACACTTCTAGAAGATCGATGTAGCATGCTAACACGTCATAACCTTACACGTTGGCGATCCCAAGACTCTCTATTGGTCAATTATACATGGAGAGTAATCTAATGGCTAAAATTGATGGATTAAAGTTTGTTATGATTGGAGGGCTATGATTGAAGATTGAGGGACGCTCCTCTAGCCTAGAAGCTTCTCTCACCCCTATAAATAAAGGCTCAATCTCACAAGAGGATGATATCTAATCTAGAGTTAGTGTAGAAGTAGTGTAGATTTATTCCTTTATTTAAAACTTATTTTACAGCTTATTTACTTTAATTGTATTTCCTTTTCAAAGTTATGCAACCTCGGTTTTATTAATACAAGTTAATTTTCAGCTTATTCTTAATTATGTCTTTATAATCTTATTTCTACTTCAATGCTTAATCATGTTTTAAGAAAGTTCATAAGCTCTTCTACTTTTAAAATCAATACTAATCTCTATTTAATAGCATTGTTTCAATTAAAATCAATTCAAAATTACCTATGCTTTACTAGAATGCTTTTTGGATGATAAGTCAGAAAGGGATGAGCTTATTGGACTTTTACCAACTTATCTATGATAAGTTGGAGCTTGTTGATTAGCTCTCTTGAGCAGTTATTAGCCTTGTTTTGAGTTAAGGCTTTTGTAAGTTCAAAATCCCTTCTATAGCTTTTACTGTATTTGCTTATTTGCACTGCTTATTTTCTGCTTTTTACTGCTTATTATTTCTTTTTGGGTCTCATTTATGCTTTCTAGATGTAGTTTTTAGCTTACAGGTCATTTGAATGTGTTTTCTTAAAAACTGCATTTTATTGCTTAAAACTGCCTATTAAGTTTGCTTATTGTGAAGTGCTTATTGCATAGTAGTTTTTGCTTATTAGTTCTTATAATCATCAATTCTTAATCTGTTTTCTCTTTTCATAAGGTTTTAAGATCTGTTTTGATGATTAAGATGGATTTTGGAAATTTCAATGAGTGTTTGGCATAGCAGCACTAACCATATGTTGATACTGCCTTTGCACTTTTTGTTTTCAAATCCAGTTTTAATTCATCATAAATCAAGTTTAGATTAAGTTTTATCAAGTTAGGAATGAGTTTTGAATAGATCTTAAGTTTCTATAGGTAAATTTTGAAGTCTGTGTTTTTTTAAACCTTCAAATCTGTTGGAATTATGATTTTAGTTTAAAGCTCTTAAGTTGTGTTTTCAAGTGTCCAAATAGTCTTTAAATATATCTTTTGAATCTATTTAATAGAGCTTGTTACTATTTCATTAGTTTTTAAGGCTTTTGGGTCAAATCTGTCAGTGTATGTAGTAGGTTTAAGCTTAAATGTCCAATTTGATTCATCAAATTTAGGTTAGTTAATAGTTGTTTTAGGGTTTGAATTTGATAGCATAAGCTTATTGTAGTATAAGCTCAATCTGTTTGAGCTTATTTTGATATTTAATCAACTTTTACTAGCTTATTAATAGGGCAGCAAGTAGCATTTAGCTTTTATATTAATTCTAAAAAAACCAAAAACATAGATTTAGCCTAGATTGCCTTTTTCATTTGCCTTTTTCTAGCTTATCTAGTGTTCTCTATTGCTTATTTCTAGGTCCTTGTAGTTCAATCTTTATCTGTTTTTTTTTTAGTTTTTAGCTTTTTCATGTGCTTATTAGTCTTAAATTTTAGCTTAAAAATAGGTAAAAGTCTTTTTAAACTGTTTTAGAGTCTAGCTGTTTTAAGAGTTTTAATTGCTTTTTAGCTTATTCTATTTGCTTATTTTCTAGACATATGTGCTTATTAGGTTTAGTTTTAAGTCTGTTTTAGCTTATTTGCTTTTCTAGTTGCTCATTAAGTCTAAGCAAATCCAAACTGTTAGGCTTATTGTCATTAAGTTAGAAATCTAATCTGTCACTTTAGATTGCTTTTTATCTAGCTTATAAATAAGTTCTGGAAAAAGTCTCTTTATTAAAATTGCTTATTTTTGTTTGTTCTTTAGGTTTGTCAAAAAGAAAAATAAAAAAAATGTTTTCAAAAAGGAAGGTCACAGGACTCAAACTTGTGACCTCCCTCACACAACACCAATGCCTTAACCAGTTTGCCCTTGGGTCTTTTTCATACATGTCTTGCACTATTAAATCTTTATAGGGTCTTTAGCTTTAGCTTATTCGTGCTTATTTGCTCCTTATCTGCTTATTCTTTAAGCCAAATTTCTAGTTTTAATTTTTCATAGATTTTAAATAAGTCGAAGTATTTTTTATAAATTTTCCAGATTTTTAATAATTAGTTTACTATTTTTAATTTTTTTTAGATCTGTTTTTAATTAATAAAAAATAAATTAAAAATTAAAAAATTATAATTTCTTTTTCAAAAATTATTTTAATACATTTAGGTTTTATAAATTTGCAATTTGAAGTTTTAGGGTTAAATTTGATGTTTTAGGTATTTAGCCGCGTTTTATTTAGCGTAGAAATTAATTGCTTTAAAGGTTTAATTCCCGTTATTATTAGATTAGCGTACTTTTATGTGCTTTCCCTTTGCATTTTTAGATTTAGAATCCAAAATCAAATCTTTTATGACATTCAAGCTCGATTCCCGTTATAATCGTGAATTTCCATTCACCTCTCACCGAGGAGAACGATACCCGTGTTGATTACTTATTATTCTTTCCTAAGAATAATTTGTATGATACTTAGCTTACGTATATGTATATGTATTTTATTATATTATATATATTTGAGGGTTATTTGTTTGATACGTATAAAAACGACTATCAAAATTGTGCCGCTGCCGGGGAGAGGTGTAGCAATTTTTACGAAATTGTTCGTGTTCGAGCCTTGAAGATCCTTTCCCCGTGAAAGTTTTCGTTTTATTATATAAAAATACAAAAATATTTTATACTTCTATTCTTATTTTCTTTTATTTTAATATTGAAAATAACCATTTGTTAATTTTCGTTTCGGCTCATCTTTAGTTAACAAAACATAAGAGAGGTATAAGGAGGGTCGATCCTACGAACTTCGACCCGAAAGGAGACAGTACCCGCTCCTCCATTTTTTGGTGCGTTTTCTAGAGAGCTACCGTGCATTTTTGACTTTCGGTTACCAAAAATATTTTTCTTTCTTATTTTTATTATTTCTTTTCTTTATGTATTATTTGAAAAATCTATAAATATTCTTCTTTATCCTCTTATTCGTTTAATTCTTATTCTCTTAACCTTCTTATCCGATAATTCTTCAACATGTCTTGGTTTTCAAGATGCTCGTGGTGTGGAGGTCCGTTTAACGGTGGAAATTGTCGGCATTATACCAATGTGAGTTTCGGAGATGAGCCCGTCTATGACTCTAATCCAAATTCTTATAATCAAACTCTCGATTTTTCTAACCAACCTTCACAACCCCAAACATCTTCGATCAACCAATTTCATTGTTTTTACTGTAAAGATTCGTTAGAAGATGGTGTACATTGTCAACGGTGTACTTGCAAGTGGTGTGGATACAAGCTTAACGAAGGATTTTGTTTGTTTTGCGCTTCAAGTAATGAAAATTCATCCATTGATGTTTCTAATCCAAACTCTTTCAATGATCTTCCAAATGTTTTCACCCACCCTTCACAACCCCAGTACGAATCATACTTATGCGAGTTATGTGGAAATGATTCTCACCATGGTTATGATTGTCCACCACGATTCCCGCTTATCTATGAGCAGGAACCGAGCTATAATCAAAACTTTAGTGATAATTATTATCCACAAAATTCACTGAGTTTTCCACAACAATATCTTTGCTGTGAAAACTGTGGGGGTCCTCATGAAAGTTTTCAATGTCAACCGATGAATCAAAACTATTTTGAGCCTAATTATTCCGGTTTTGATCAACCCCCGCAGTATTCCATCGTTCATCAGCCTTCGATTATAAATCAAGAGTGGATAAGTAAATTAAATAAAGAAATCATTGAAAGTTTGCGATCTATGTTTGAGGAATTTCATGAATGACAGCAGGCGGCTAATATCAATCAATCACCTCCTCGTGAAATGAGTCTCCAAGAAATAGAGGATCTTAAGTAGAATTATTTAGATGAAATGTTAAGTTTAAGTAATGACTTACAAATTAAAGATTATCGTAATGAGAAAATAGATATTCATTTTAGAAGGGAATGTGAAAGTATGATTGATGAGCTTAAAAGTAAATTCAATGTAATTGTAACACCCCCAAATTGGGTCGCAGCGGAATAAGGGTCCGGGGCGTGTTACTTCTCAGATCAACAACACAAGATATGTACAAATCTTTTGTATGATGACAGATACCGACGCTGATTACCAGGAGAGTTTCTATCCCTTTTGAGAGAAATTATTTCTAAACTTCCTCCGTCTAATGCAATCATACCCGTTTTACCGACTTTGGAGCCCGAGGACTCTCTCATCATGGGGGATGAGCATCTTAGCACTATTCCTGAAAAGGAATCGGACGAATTCATAAAGTCTAGTGTTGAGAACCTTGTCCAAATCTAAGGAGTCTGAGGATACATCCGGGAGTGATAGTGATTGTGACTTACCTTCGCGTGATGATTTCTCTCCCATTAACGTTTATGAGGAAAAATTCATGACTTTCTCTAACCCTTTTTTCGATTCAAATGACGATTTTACCTATAGTGATGACGAGTTCATCTATCCGATAAGGACGTTCCAGAAGAAAATGTTAAAATTTACTCGAACCCTCTTTTTGAATTCGGTGACGAATATATCTCTAGTGACTTAAATCCTGCCTCTTTTGATGAGTGTTAGAGAACATCGAGAGTAAGGAAATCTTATTATTCTAACATTGATGACCGGTTTTTTGCTTGTCCGCACTCTACGATGCTAATAGAAATGAGTGTTTCGACCTAGGAGGCGAAAATAATGAGATCGATGCTTTTCTAGATATAGATATTTCTACATAATAGTGAGAAACGGTTTATCACAATTCGAGGGAGATATAACTATCTTAGAGATTGCCTTATTGATCTCCCTTTTGAGGGTTTTAATCATGCCCAAGAACTTAAGGACGAACCTGATAATTTAAAGAGTAGGGTCAAAGTTTTCGACCCCGGGATTCATGAGAAATTTTTTTCTCTAACATATGTGAAATTACCCTTTGAGGATCGCCATTATCTTTCCTTCACATATGTTAATTCGAATTTTTCTTCCTTAATTTTCACCTAATCCGTGGAATCTCCTTTTCTTTCTCTCCTCCGGGAGAGAAACACCAGTTTTGACCCCACAATTCTTTTTTTAGTCTTAACCGTGGTATCTCACCGGAGAGGAACCTTTGTTATGTAACTTCAATGTTTATCTAAACATCTTGAATGAAAGTCCGATGGAGATTTTCTCTTCCACATGTTTCAACCCTAATATCTCGATAATATGGGGAGAGTCAAGCTAGAGACTCGCACAAAAACAAGCGCTTCTCGGGAGGCAACCCGTGTCTTTTCTTCTTTTTATTTTCTTAATAAATAAGTGTGTGATTTTATAGCCCAAGTGTGGGGCGTGCTTCTTTCTTTGGTTTGTGGTACTGTTTTTGCAGGATTCCTTAAGATCATGAAGACCCGTGCTTGTTTTCAATCCTCCAATCATCCGGTCTTTGATCTTCTTGCTTATTTTGTGTCCCTCAATCATGAATCTGTATATACATGACGATAATATATATATATATATATATAATATATAATATATATATATATATAATATATTTGTTTTCCCTTTTCATACTTGAAATTTTTGCATTTGCCCTTTTTGGTTCTAAGTGTGGGTAAAACCTTATATTTTTCTGAACATGAAGACCAATGTTTCATTCAAAGTGAAGGGGGGGGAATTTCTATCTAAATGTAGATCATACCTGTGCTAATGTGTTCAACGCAACCCCGTTTTGACCAAAATTTTAAAATTTTATTATGATATTATATATATATTTATAATAAAAAAAATGAAAATGAAAACAAAAATAAATGAAAAATGAATGAAAAAATGAAAAAATGATGAAAATATAAAAATGTTAGTAATAGTAGGCCCGTAGAACTTGGTAGCTTTTGACTTGATCGAGTTTTAAACTCTAGCTTTCTTCTTAGCTTTTTAGACTAAGCGTTTGCTCAACTTTAAAATTTTGCAAATGACGAAATCTGATAGAGTTAAAATAAGTTTCAAGCTAAGTGTAGATTAGTATAGATATTTTTAGAGCTCATAGAAGTTAATTGTGGCTTTTTGCTCCCACTAGCTTACTAAACGCTATATAATTGTTGAATAAAATAAAGTTGCTTTAGGTTTTTGCGTTTCTTAGTATAAATCACTTCGTAGAGATTCCTTCTGATGAAAGTAAGTACACATCAGGTTTGTTAGTGTTGTGGGGAAATAAACTCCTGGACCATGGTCGGCTCGCATACCGATGTGACAGTTATTAAAAGACCACAGGACATGAAATTTAGCTATAATAATAATTATTATGTAATAAACCGAAGCCGGAATAAGACTTTTGGATCATGGTCGGCTCACATACTGATGTGCCAGTCTTTTAAAGGGTGGAGGAAAGAATAATAATAAAAATTGTGGGCTGATAAAAGTTTGCTGCATCTTGCCGGCTCGCAACCGATGTTGCAACCTTCAAAATAAGGCACATAGTTATAATAATCCGAGACTGATAAAAGTTTGCTGCATCATGCCGGCTCACAACCGATGTTGCAGCCTTCTAAAAGGTCGCGGAAATTACCGAGGTCGAAATATGTTTGCTGCATCTTGCCGGCTCACAACCGATGTTGCAGCCTTCTAAAGGACCGAAGTTTAATAATGTTGCAATAATAATAAGTATAAAGCCAAATTTCGACTCCGGAGTTATCTAAATAAAGCCTCCGTCTCTGGACTCGTAGTTGAGTTGTTGTGAATGAAATAAAAAGGATAACCCCTAAATCATGTGATATTAGAACCTTAATGTGGACCTTATTCTCACCATATTGTCTCTTTATGAAAGGATTTCAAACTAATTATGGTCTAAACCGGGTTTACTTTATGATAATAAGGACATAATTTATTTGTCATTAATAATAATAATAATAATAATAATAATAATAATAATAATAAAATAGTTAGAGGAAATTAGAAATAAGGGAGCGAAAAGTAGTTATGCGTACACAATTAGCATTTATGAGTAGTGTTAGCATCTAATCTTATATTTGGCTGTGATTTCGTTTTAAGCTTAGTTTGGGGATTGTAAAAATCAAGGATGATGAACTCCCATTCTTAAAGCCTTTTAAATAAATTTTATATAAAAAAAATTATCTATTTTTACTATTAATATAATGGATTTAAAACGGGGCGCTTTCGAAATAAATGATTATTGACCTCTAATGGATCTTTTATGTTCTTTGTTTGAATTGTGAAAGGTACATACATTAAAAGGGGGATTAAATTATTTATTTTCGGGCATTGTTTAATAAACATTAGGTGGGAACCAAGCTAGCTTAGTCTGAGGAAATTGATGTTGTGCTAAAACACACATCCATTAACCCACAGAAAAACAACTAAATAAAAGGACTAAAAAACGCTAAAATATGCTTAATTATATTGCAAATATGTTTGTTTGTGTTTCTATGTCTTGCAGGTATAAAGGGTTGAAAACAAAACAAAAACGATGATTTTCGGGCGAGTTTTGATCATGTGTTCGCATTATTCTAAAGAGAACAAACGAAGTCATTAATATTTTTCGAGCATGCCATTGGAAAGAGCACGAGATTTCGAGTCTGACGGTGCATTCATCTTTTATTGGGCCGGCCCGACACCATTTATATGGGTCGGACCGACCCATACTATTTAAAGACTCAATAATATAATACTTGGCCCAGCAGTAAAGCTAACTCAGCCCAGCCCACATTTGAAATCAAATTAGCTCCAGTAGCTTTTGTAATGCATGATCATTCGGCCCATGAACAGTTTTGCAAGTGGATGAGGCCCAAATTAGAAGTTAAGATGGAAGCCCAACATTTATTTCTGCTTACTGTAGACGCTAACATGTGATAGAAAAGAGCAGCAGATCAGAGGAGAGGCTGTCACTTTTTCTTCTTATTATTTTTCGTCTTTTATTTTTTAGTAGCATAGATTAGAATAGAATGGGACAACGTATCTTGAAAAAGGCTAATAAGCTGAATACAAAAATTAAGCTAGAAAGAGTAAAAGGAAAGTGTACCTTAATCCTAGCTAAACAGGGATCTAAATAGCTTTTACAAGCTTAGATCTACAAGCTAGCTTATAAAATAAGCTCTGAATAAGCCCTATAAGCCCTTCCATTTTTGGCTTATCTTCCAAGTGGCTTATTCAACTGTTTGAGGTAATATGAGTAAATATCAACTCAGTTTAGCTTTTAGAAAGCTAAACTGAATGAAAACTAGCTTATTAGATGAAGTGAGTTTATTAAGCTTATTAAGTAGTATATAAACACATTTTTAAGCAAATTTGTATAAAAGAAACATTAGAATTTAAATAGAATTTAAATGAAATTGTATTTTATTAATAACAAAAGGGATTACAAGCTTTAAAAGAGAAAATTACATTGAAATCGAGACAATAAGCTAAAAACTACACTAATAAGCTAGATGATTCTTCTTTGTGTGAGAACTTCTCTATTTATAGTGCTAAGCATAAGGATTCAGCAGGAGGAACGTCCTTGAAGCATCAAATCCTAGCCCTTGATTCCATATCCACCTATCTGAGCCCTTGGATTTCTTACACGTTTTTGATCCAATCAAATCCCTTAGGATTGCCAACGTGTACTTGTGATGTCAGAGGTGACAGAGGTGTCTTCTAGAAACATTCGTGTGTGAGGATGAAGTGATTTACCCTGGTTATGTTGCTCTGTGAGTTGGGAGCGAAAAGTAAAAAAGATGAATAGTGATTTTTGTTTTTATCCTGTGTTATATCATTGACTTGGGCTTGCGGTGCGAGTTGACTTGGGCCTAGACTTGTTTTATCATTGGGCCAGGAAAAGGGTTTTGGATTTATAGATTGATAAAAGGCTTTTGATTTTATGCTTAAAAGCTAATGGGTTGACTCGACCCAATAAAATGGGTACGGGTTGGCCTATTAAGGATGTATACGCCTTCGGCCTTGATTTTTCACGCTCTTCCAATCCCGTGCTCGATTTTATCCATTTTGGCTCGTTTTGTCCATTTTAGATATATCCGTTACCTGCACAATACAAATCATAAAACACACATATACAATGCATTTTTCATATTTTTTTTGGTCTTTTAAGCTCATTTTAATAAGGAAAAATGATATGTGATTAAACACATATCAAAAATCCCCATACTAAGCTATTGCCGTGTCCTCACGCAATGTCATAAACACACTTAGAAAACCAAAAATTTCAACCCCTTAGACTAATTACCTTGAAAAGTAGCTAAGTGTTCATCTAAGGAGATTAAGAAATCACTAGTTTTGAAAAGCCCCTCGTTTTACCATTTTTATGCATTTATTATTATCATTTCATAACTTTAAGGATCACGGAACAAGAAACACTAAAAGGATAAATTCTTCGTCCTCGATTTTTCACCTGCCCCAAACCAAGCTTAAAAACGAAATCATTGTTAAATACAAGTCAAGATGCTAACACTACTCATAAATGCAAATTGTGTACGCATAGCTGCTTTCCGCTCCCTTATTCCTAAGTCCTCTAAGGATTTTATTTTATTATTGGCGATAAATAAATTAAGACTTTATTCATATAAAGTAAACCCGGTTTAGACCACAATTAGTTTGAAATCCTTTTCTAAAGAGACGATATGGTGAGAATAAGGTCCATATTAAGGTTCTAATTTCACATGATTTAGGGGTTATCCTTTTTATTTCATCCGAAACAACTCATCTACGAGTCCAGAGACGGAGGCTTTATTTAGATAACCCTGAAGTCGAAATTTGGCTTTATTATTATTATTATTATTATTATTATTGCAACATTATTAAACATTGGTCCTTTAAACAACTGACACATCGAGCGTCCTAACCGACAAAAGCCAGTAGTCTATTTCGACCTTGATGTTTTCCTCGACCTTTTTAAAGGCTGCAACATCGGCAGCGACCCGACCAGATGCAGCAAACTTTTATCAGTCTCAGATTATTATTACTATGCGTTTTATTTTGAAGACTGCCACATCGGCAACGAACCGACTAGATACAGTAAACCTTTATCAGCCCACGGTTCTTATTATTATTATTATTACCTCCACCCTTTAAACGACTATCACATCGGTATGCGAGCCGACCATGATCCAGAAGTCTTATTTCGGCTTCAGTTTAATATATAATTATTATTATTATAGCCAAATTTCAAGTCCTGTGGTCTTTTAACTACCTAGACAACGGTAGCGAGCCGTCAGGAATCGGTAGCCTATTTTCTTACAACACTGACAAAACCTCGATGTGTATCTTAATTTCACCAGAAGGAATCTCTACAAAGTGATTTAAACTAAGAATCGCAAAAACCAAAGCAACTTTATTTATTTAACAAATATATAATGTTTATTAAGCTGATGGGAGCAAAAAGCCACAATTAACCTCTATGAGCTCTAAAGAGATCCAACTACTCTATGTTTACCATCTAACTTATATAAAACTCTATCATTTCTCGTTCTTCATAAATTTAAAATCTTTACTAAAAAGATCTGTGAATGCTAGTCTAATAAAACAAGCTTTGCATATTTAAAGTCTATCATGGAAACTTGCAAACTCTTGGCTTTTTCAAGCTAAAATTTGCGTTTTAAAGCTTCTTGTATAAAAGACTAGCAAAAGCTTAAATTTATATAAGTTAAGAGGCAAGCTAGAGCGCAACATGCTCGATCAAGTCAAAATTTATTCTCAAAAAGACAAAACTACGTGTCAAAACACTTATTCTATTTTTGAATTTTTTTTAAATTTGGCCTAAAGTCACATATTTTTGGTGGCAAAAACAGGGTTATGTGAAGACAAGGAAAATGCAAGTAAGATCAAATTGAAAGATCCCCCCATACTAGAACTACACATTGTCCTCAATGTGAGACTGTCACCCCATACTAATTTCAAGGTATAATCCAAATATTAAGGGGTCTCTACGCAAATCTAAAGCCGTTTATGAATTATGCTAATAGATAAACGTTAATCAATAAGATCTAGGATATTCGATTCCCATAAGCATGCTAAGGATTGAAGATCGAGTGAACGAGGGACAAAACCACGAGCACGGGATTCTTTAAGATCCGGGCAATCCTGGACATAAAACACCAAACACGAAACATGAGAAAGGAAGAGGCGAGCCTCCTCGCGTCACACTTATCAATAAATATTATACTAATATACTACTACTAGGGATAAGCATGGGTTGCCACCCACGAAGCGCTTGTTTTTGTGCGCGTCTCTAGCTTGACTCTCCCTATATTATCGTGATATTAGGGACGAAACACGTGGAAGAGCATCGGACTGGCATATGCCGCGGGCTCTAAGGAAGAAAAATGAAAAGTGGAGATGCTGGAGTCAAAAATGATATCCTCGCTCCCGGAGGAGAGAGGGAGAGAAGAATCCACTGGATAGATGAAATAAAGAAGAAAAATTCAGATAACATATGCGAGAGAAAGATACTGGCGATCCTCAAAGGGTAAGCTCACATATGTTGGAGAAAAAGTTTTCTCATGAATCCTAAGGTCAAAAATTTTGACAATACTATTCAAATCATCTTTATCAGGTTCATCGTTTAAACTTCTTGGGTCATGATCTAAAAACACCTCAGGAGGGAGATTAGTGATAGTGTCATTTATAAGCAAACTTTCAAGATAGATTATGTCTCCCTCCGAATCATGATAACCGTTCTCAATATCCGTAGAAATATCCATATCTAGAAAAGAATCGATCTCATCAATTTCGCCTCCTGGTTCGAAACACTCATCCTTATTAGCATCAGAAATAGGTGTGACAAGCAAAGTCGGCTCATCAAGGTTATAAACATAAGATTCCTTACTCTCGATGTTCTCTAACACCTCATCAAAAAGAGAATTTACATCACTAGAGATGTATTCGTCATTGAATTTGAAAAGAGGGTTCGAGTAAATTTTAACATTATCTTCCGGAACGTCCTCATCGGATAGTGACTCGTCATTACTAGAGGTAAAATCACTATTTAAATCGAAGAGAGGGTTAGAGAAATTCTCTATTTTTTCCTCAAAACCGTTAATGAGAGAGAAATCATCACACGAAGGCAAATCACAATCACTATCACTCTCGGGAGTATCCTCGGACTCACTTAGGATTGGAACAAGGTCCTCAACATTAGACTTTATGAATTCATCTGATTCCTTTTCAGGAATAGTGCTAAGTTCCTCATTCCCCATGATGAGAGAATCCTCGGGCTCTAAAATTGGTAAAACGGGTGTGATTGCATTAGACGAAGGTATTTGAGAAACAATTTCATTCAAAGGAATAGTACTCTCCTCGTAATCATCGTCATCATAAAAAAAATTGAAACGTCGCGAAGGCTCGGTAGTATAAGTACTAAGATTAGCCGCCTGCTCAAGTTGTTGATGCTCTTTCTTTTTATTAACTTTAATACTCATTCCATTGAATTTTCCCTTAAGCTCATCAATCGTAATTTCACATTCCCTTCTATAACGAATATCTATTTTCTCATTTTGATAATCTTTAATCTGAATTTGATTACTCAAACTTAGCATTTCCTCTAAATACTGCTGCTTCAGATCCTCTATTTCTTGGATACTCATTTCTTGAGGAGGTGATTGATCGATATTAGCCGCTTGCTTTTGAAGAATTACCACTTCACAAAATGATTGCATCATGTTGAGAAGTGACTCTTCTATTTTATCCCATCTAACGTGCACATCACTTATCCTTTGCTGATTAAGGTCTTCTTGATGATTGATGGAATACTGCGGGGGTTGGTCAAAATCAGAATAGTTAGAATTATGCTCAAAGTGGTTTTGATTCATCGGTTGACATTGAAAACTTTCATGAGGACCCCCACAGTTTTCACATCAAAGATATTGTTGTGGAAAACTCAGTGAATTTTGTGGATAATAATTATCACAAAAGTTTTGATTGTAGCTCGGTTCCTGCTCATAGACAAGCGGGAACCATGGCGGACAATCAAACCTATAGTGAGAATCATTCCTACATAACTCACACGAGTATGTCTCGTTCTAGGGTTGTTGAGGTTGGGTGAAAACGTTTGGAAGATCATTGAAATAGTTTGTATTAGGAGTATTAATGGATGAATTTTCATCTTTTGAAGCACAAAATGAACAAAATCCTTCTCCAAGATAATATCCACACCACTCACATGTACACCGTTGACAACGTACACCATCTTCTAACGGACAAACTCATCTCTGAAAACTTACATTGGTACAACGCCGAAAATTTCCACCGTTAAACGGACCTCCACACCACGAGCACCTTGAAAACCAAGACATGTTGAAGTAATTATCGGTTAAGAAAGGTAAAGAGAGAATAAGAATTAATCACGAATAGATCGCGCTCGTAAAGATAGAATATTTTATAGATTTTTGTCAAATAATATCATAGGGAAAAGAAATTAAAGAAGGAAAAATATTTTTGGTAACCGATAGTCAAAGGTGTTAACGGTTTAGCTCTCTAGAAAAATGCACAAAGATGGGTTGATGCGGGGTTACGGCGGAGCGTTTTAAAGAAACATCTCTCCTTAGGGTCAAAGTTGTTGGATCGACCCTCTTTAACCTCTCCTTATAGTTAGTTAATCTAAAGGTGAGACGATTTATCAATTAGCAAACAACGGGTTATTTTTCAATATTAAAATAAAAGAAAAATAAAAATAGAAGTATAAAATTTTTTTGTATTTTTATATAAAATAAAACAAAAACTTTCACGGGGAAAGGATCTTTAAGGGTCGAACACTAACAATCCCGTAAAAATTGCTACACCTCTCCCCGGCAACAGCGCCATTTTGATAATCGTCATTATACGTATCAAACAAATAACCTCAATAATTATATATATTATATATACTATATATATTTTATATATATATTATTTATATTATATATATATATTATATATATATATAAATATATAATATTATATATATATATATATATATATATTTTTCATTTATATATATATAATATATTATAATTACATTATAAATAGCAAAGTATCATACAATTTTATTCTTACAAAAGAAAATAAATAATCAACAACGGTATCGTTCCTCCTGGGAATCCTTTAGTGAGAGGTGAATGAAAAAATCTACTTTATGTTGAAAATCGAGCTTGGAGTGTCATTTAAATTTTGGTCTTTGGTTTTACTAAATTAATAACGCAAAGGGAAAGCATATAAAGGCACACTAAACTAGAAATTAAAACAATTTAAAAACCTAACGACATTAAACACTTAACGATTAATTAACGACTAACGGACTAACGGAGCCCCACCCACCACCAAACACACAACCAACATAATTATCAAATAAACTCTAAAAACTTAAAATTGCTAATTTCTATACTAAATGCATTAAGCTACTTTGTAAATAACAGAATAATATTTTTTTGAATTTTAAAACTAATTAAAAACTATTTTTTTTAAACTAATAAACTAAAAATATATAATATAAAAAAATAACTAAATTTAATCCAATATAATTTAAATTTTTTATTAAAATACTGATCACTATTCCTAAGTTATAAAGAAAAAACGAATTATAATGCTCTTAAACCGATAAGATGTGAAAAATCAATAAGCAAGAATAAACTAAAACTTGAAAAAAACAGGTAATACAACACACCCCAAACCACCCACCAAACAACCAACTCACACACAAACAAATACTTCTACAAACCAACACCCCCCCCCCCCCCATCCCCAAGTCCTTAATTTACATTTTAAGGATTATATGATGCAAGGGTCGTTGAAAAAGACTTAAGGGGTCGGCAGTGGTAGAGGTGTTGATGTGTTAATAGGGGATGTCAATGGTTCGAGTCCTGTGCACCCTTTTTGGGTAAAAAAATTTTTTTGTATTTTTTTTTTGTAAAAGTTAATAAGTAATAAGCTAAAACTAACAACTTTAATAAATGTTTTTGACAAAACTTAAAAATAAGCTAGAAAAAAGCACAATCAAAATGACAGATTTGCTTATTTTAACTAAATTACTTTTAACTAACTGCTTGGCTTTTTTAAATCTTAATAAGCAAACTAGGAAAACTAATAAGCTAAGACAGACTAGAAATTAGAACTTTAAGCTATCTTAGACTAGAAATATAGCAAGCACACACAATAAAAGCTAAAATCAGTCATAAAAGATAAAAAGATAGCAGACTTAAGTAAGACTTAAAGGACTAATTCATATTTTCAAGCCTAGAAAAAAGAACTTAATAAGCACTACTAATAGGCTAACAAGAGAAAATAGATTAAAAACTGGACTCGTATAACAAAGATAAGTTAAATTTAAGAAAACTTGTTTAGGAAATAAGCTAGATAAAGACTAAAGAAAATGGTAGACATACTACTTGTTTTTGGCTTCTTTTTTTTTAAAATTTGCAGCTTAATTTTTAAACTTAGTAAGTAAAGAAATAAAGCTAAGACCTAAAAACAGATTAAGAGCCATGATTACTTAAACTAACCAAATTATAAAAAGCAAAAACTAACATCTAATTAAGCCAATAAGCTCATAAATTCAGATGTGCCAAACACCCCTTTAAATTTTAGAAATCTACTTTTAAATAGAACAAACCTAAAGAGAACTCAAATGATGAAAACAGATTATCAATAAGAAAACAAATTAAGACTTAATAAGCAAAAACTAATCCACACATAAGCTTTAGAAATAAGCTGAACCTTAATATAGAGGCACGGTTAACTTTATAACTTGGACAAATTAATAGTCATAACTCAATTGAGTGAAACAGTCTCTAACCTAAGCAAATACCTAAAAAATTGCTGACCCTATAAGCTATAATAAGACAGAATAAGCACTAGACATTAAGCAATAAGCAGGAAAATAAGCAATAAGCAGGAAAATAAGCTAAAAAGGAAAAAAATGAGCTAAAAAGTAAATAATGAAGTATACCTTATCCCTTGCTTAAACAGGGAGTTTAAATGCTCTTTAGAGCTTATCTACAAGCTTCAGCTTATTAGAAACAAGCTGGTAAAGTCTAATAAGCCCATTCATTTTGGCTTATCATCCAAATTAAGCTATTTGACTGTTTTGGTGAATTTAAGTAGAGTAGCTTATTTAGTTAAGCTATTAGAAAGCTTGATATCGTATAAATACGTGCTAGAGTTTATGTATTTAATATTATGTATCCCGTTGAATAATAATCACTGAGAAAAGTAAAAATCTTAATCTTCCGAGGTGTATCCTAATCGAGAGATGAATGAAAATAACATAAGAATGTTTAGTTTGGTGACTTGATGACAATTTTTTGGGTTTTGGTTTTCAATATTTTTATACAAAAAATAATATTAATTCTAGGTTAAAAAACTAAAAGTTATACTAAAAAATGATTTAAATGACAATATGCTTGCTAAGTGACGTGAAATGTTCCTTAAGTGTGGGCTTAGGTTTAATGAATTAAAATCCTTAGAAAAAAACAAGTTAGCAAGAAATTAAATCGACAAGTAGTATTTACAGTGCTTTTTAATATAATTGACAAGTATTTTATTACATTGCAATTAAAAAGTTAAATGACGGTATGTAAATTGACTATTATTTTTGTAACCTTTTTAACCGCAATTAATTTATAAATCATAGTCACTTAGCATCCTCAAGTTAAACTACTCACATACGCATGACATATATCAAATAAGATAACATTTATAATAATATACTAATTTAATCTAGCTAATTTATTGTAATAGTGATAAAATATGTTAACCATGTTGAAGAGTCGTAAATATACCGAGAGGAGAACCTATAGCACTCTTATAAACTTAATATTTCTTTGGTGGGTGAGCTAGGGGTAGAGAGTAGGATAGTTGGTGCTTGTTTGGTTGTCACTTTATCTATAATTGACTTCCATAAAAACATAAAAGATCAAACTTTATCTTATTTATCACCCTTTTAAGACTCTTAAGTCCCGCCTTAGATGTAGGAAATGATGGTAATAGAAATAAGACATAAAAGTTTAGACAAAAATTAGCTAATAAGATGAATACTTTTTTAGAAATTATTAGCTATTTTGAAACTTTTATAAAAAAAAAGATCTATTTGATAAATAAATGGACTAAGCTAGATCTAAAAATAAACTAGATTATAATCTAATAAGCTACTTTTTAAAACTATTTATTAAAACTAGATCTAAAAGTTTAATAAGCCATTGAATCTTTTAACTACTAAAAGGCTTTTAGATCTACTAAACTTAAATAATAAGCTCTCGAAAATAAGGGGTGCTCTCAAGGACTTCATTAAAGAATAAGCCGAGTAGAAGACTCATGACACCCTTTTTAGCATTCGAATCGAGCTTAATAAAACAATAAACACTTTTGGAAAATAAAAGAAAAGAAAAAAAAGAAAAGAAATAAGCAAGAACAATAATCAATTAACCAACCTCAAATTGTAAATCATTTGTAAATCTTGTAAAGTTGTGTAGTAGATAAATATTTGTGATTGTTGTAAGTATAGTTGAATCTAGTGATTCATCCAAGTTGTGATAGTTAGGTGTGAAAGTAGAAGTGAAGTAGTAAAGTAGTGGTGTGAAGAAGTTATGTAGTTGTGAAGCTGTGTTGTGAAGTCGTGAAAGTAGTGAAGAAGTTGTGAAGTCGTGATATATTGGTTCTAGCTAAGATTAGAACTCGACATCTAGCTTAGTGTCGAAAATTAATATAAACAAAAGTTGTGTACGGTTTTCTCCGTCATAAGGGAGTTTGTTGACATAGTGAATAAAACTCTCGAGTTTGGTGCTCGAGGAGTGGAGTAGGGCGAAGAGGTGCTTCGTTACCGAACCACTAAAAATCCTCGCGTTGTGGTTTGATTGTTCTTACTCTTATCTCTTGTTTTACTTTATCATTTCATATACTTATATTGTTCATATTGTGCAAGCGTTGAATTCACAAAAAGTCGAATCTAAGTTTTACAAACATACATAAACCTTAAATTAAAAAGAGATAAAACTATTCAACCCCCTTCTAGTTTTCCACAAAGAGAATAAAGGCTAAATTCATTAATAAAGTTAAAATAATTGAAAACTAAAAACGTGATATTCATACGAACAAGAATTAAAGACATTAATTGATAAAAAAGACTAGTTAATACAAACTACTAATCATTAATTGAGGTGAAATTGAAACACAAAAGAATAAGTTTTTCAAGATAACGTTGGCTCCCATTCTATTCTAATCTATGCTACTAAAAAATAAAAGACGAAAAATAATAAGAAGAAAAAGTGACAGCCTCTCCTCTGATATGCTGCTCTTTTCTATCACATGTTAGCGTCTACAATAAGCAGAAATAAATATTGGGCTTCCATCTTAACTTCTAATTTGGGCCTCATACACTTGCAAAACTGTTCATGGGTCGAATGATCATGCATTACAAAAGCTACTGGAGCTAATTTGATTTCAAATGTGGGCTGGGCTGAGTTAGCTTTACTGCTGGGCCAAGTATTATATTATTGAGTCTTTAAATAGTATGGGTCGGTCCGACCCATATAAATGGTGTCGGGCCGGCCCAATAAAAGATGAATGCACCGTCAGACTCGAAATCTCGTGCTCTTTCCAATGGCATGCTCGGAAAATATTAATGACTTCGTCTTGATCTCGAATAATGCGAACACATGATCAAAACTCGCCCGAAAATCATCGTTTTTGTTTTGTTTTCAACCCTTTATACCTGCAAGACATAGAAACACAAACAAACATATTTGCAATATAATTAAGCATATTTTAGCGTTTTTAGTCCGTTTATTAGTGTTTTCTGTGGTATAAATGATGTGTGTTTTAGCACACATCAAATTCCCCCACACTAAGCCATTGCTGGTCCCACACGCAATGTTTATAAAACAAGCCCGAAAATAAATAATTTAATCCCCCTTTAACTTATGACCTCTCACAATCAAACAAGAACAGAAAAGATCCATTAAGAAGGTTCAAAAATCATTTATTTCGAAAGCGCCCCCGTTTTAACCACTTATTAATAATAGATAAAAACTAAGATAATTTTTTTTATATAAAATTTATTTAAAAGGCTTTAAGAACGGGAGTTCATCATCCTTGATTTTCACAATCCCCAAACTAAGCTTAAAACGAAATCACAGCCAAATATAAGATTAGATGCTAACACTACTCATAAATGCTAATTGTGTACGCATAGCTACTTTTCGCTCCCTTATTCCTAATTTCCTCTAAAGATTTTATTATTATTATTATTAATGACAAATAAATTATGTCCTTATTATCATAAAGTAAACCCGGTTTAGACCATAATTAGTTTGAAATCCTTTCCTAAAGAGACGATATGGTGAGAATAAGGTCCACATTAAGGTTCTAATTTCACATGATTTAGGGGTTATCCTTTTTATTTCATCCGAAACAACTCAACTACGAGTCCAGAGACGGAGGCTTTATTTAGATAACCCCGGAGTCGAAATTTGGCTTTATACTTATTATTATTGCAACATTATTAAACCTCGGTCCTTTAGAAGGCTGCAACATCGGTTGTGAGCCGGCAAGATGCAGCAAACATATTTCGACCTCGGTAATTTCCTCGACCTTTTAGAAGGCTGCAACATCGGTTGTGAGCCGGCAAGATGCAGCAAACTTTTATCAGTCTCGGATTATTATAACTATGTGCCTTATTTTGAAGGCTGCAACATCGGTTGTGAGCCGGCAAGATGCAGCAAACTTTTATCAGCCCACAATTTTTATTATTATTCTTTCCTCCACCCTTTAAAAGACTGGCACATCAGTATGTGAGCCGACCATGATCCAAAAGTCTTATTTCGGCTTCGGTTTATTACATAATAATTATTATTATAGCTAAATTTCATGTCCTGTGGTCTTTTAATAACTGTCACATCGGTATGCGAGCCGACCATGGTCCAGGAGTTTATTTCCCCACAACACTAACAAAACCTTGATGTGTACCTTACTTTCATCAGAAGGAATCTCTACGAAGTGATTTATACTAAGAAACGCAAAAACCTAAAGCAACTTTATTTTATTCAACAATTATATAGCGTTTAGTAAGCTAGTGGGAGCAAAAAGCCACAATTAACTTCTATGAGCTCTAAAAATATCTAACTAATCCACACTTAGCATCAAACTTATTTTTAACTCTATCATATTTCGTCATTTGCAAAATTTTAAAGTTGAGCAAACGCTTAGTCTAAAAAGCTAAGGAGAAAGCTAGAGTTTAAAACTCGATCAAGTCAAAAGCTACCAAGTTATACGGGCCTACTATTACTAACATTTTTATATTTTCATCATTTTTTTCATTTTTTTCATTCATTTTTCATTTATTTTTGTTTTCATTTTCATTTTTTTTTATTATAAATATATATATATATATCATAATAAAATTTTAAAATTTTGGTCAAAACGGGGTTGCGTTAGAACACATATAGGCACAGGTATGATCACATTTTGATAGAAATCCCCCCCCCTACACTTTGAATGAAACATTGGTCTCAATGTTCAAAAATATCAGGTTTTACCCCACACTTAGGAACAAAAAAGGCAAATGCAAAAAATTCCAAGTGTGAAAAGGGAAACAAATATATATATATATATATATATATATATATATATATATATATATATATATATATATATATATATATATATATATATATATAAGATCAGGATTGAGGATTCCAAAATAAGCAGAAGATCGAAGACCGGATGATTGGAGGATTGAAAACAAGCACGGGTCTTCATGATCTTAAGGAATCCTGCAAAAACAGTACCACAAACCAAAGAAAGAAGCACGCCCCCACACTTGGGCTATAAAATCACACACTTATTTATTAAGAAAATAGAAAGAAGAAAAGACACGGGTTGCCTCCCGAGAAGCGCTTGTTTTTGTGCGAGTCTCTAGCTTGACTCTCCCCATATCATCGAGATATTAGGGTTGAAACATGTGGAAGAGCAAATCTCCATCGGACTTTCATTCAAGATGTTTAGATAAACATTGAAGCACATGAAAGTTCCACTCCGATGAGATACCACCGGCTCAAGACTAAAAACGGGAATGCCGGGGTCAAAAATGGTGTCTTCACTCCCGGAGGAGAGAAGAAAAGGAGATTCCACCGGATAGGTGAAATAAGGAAGAAAAATTCGGATAACATATGTGAGGGAAAGATAATGGCGATCCTCAAAGGGTAATTTCACATATGTTGGAGAAAAAATTTTCTCATGAATCCCGGGGTCGAAAACTTTGACCCTACTCTTTAAATTATCAGGTTCGTCCTTTAAGCTTCTTGGGTCATGATCTAAAAACACCTCAGGAGGGAGATCAATAAGCAAACTCTCAAGATAGGTTATATCTCCCTCCGAATCGTGATAACCGTTCTCAATATCTGTAGAAATATCTATATCTAGAAAAGCATCGATCTCATTATTTTCGCCTCCTGGGTCGAAACACTCATCCTCATTAGCATCGGAAAGAGGTGTGACAAGCAAAACCGGCTCATCAAGGTTAGAAACATAAGATTCCTTACTCTCGATGTTCTCTAACACCTCATCAAAAAGAGGATTTACGTCACTAGAGATATATTCGTCATCGAATTTAAAAAGAGGGTTCGAGTAAATTTTAACATTTTCTTCCGGAACGTCCTCATCGGATAGTGACTCGTCATCACTATAAGTAAAATCGGCATTTGAATCGAACAAAGGGTTAGAGAAAGTCACGAATTTTTCCTCATAAACGTTAATAATGGGAGAGAAATCATCACACAAAGGTAAGTCACAATCACTATCACTCCCGGATGTATCCTCGGACTCACTTGGGATTGGAACAAGGTCCTCAACACTAGACTTTATGAATTCGTCTGATTCCTTTTCAGGAATAGTGCTAAGATGCTCATCCCCCATGATGAGAGAGTCCTCGGGCTCCAAAGTCGGTAAAACGGGTATGATTGCAATAGACGGAGGAAGTTTAGAAATAATTTCTCTCAAAGGAATAGAACTCTCCTGGTAATCATCGTCGTCATCGTCATCATAGCAAAAAGATTTGAAACATTGCGAAGGATAAGTACTAAGATTAGCCACTTGCTCTAAATACTAAAGCTATTTCTTTTTATTAATTTCAATACTCATTCCATTGAATTTACCTTTGAGCTCATCAATCATATCTTCACATTCCCTTCTAAAACGAATATCTATTTTCTCATTACGATAATCTTTAATTTGTAAGTCATTACTTAAACTTAACATTTCATCTAAATAATGCTGCTTAAGATCCTCCATTTCTTGTAGACTCTTTTCACGAGGAGGTGATTGATCGATATTAGCCGCCTGCTATCGTTCACGAAATTCCTCAAACATAGATCGCAAACTTTTAATGATTTCTTTATTTAATTTACTTATCCACTCTTGATTTATAATCGGAGGCTGATGATCGATGGAATACTGCGAGGGTTGATCAAAACCGGAATAATTAGGCTCAAAATAGTTTTGATTCATTGGTTGACATTGAAAACTTTCATGAGGACCCCCACAGTTTTCACAACAAAGATATTGTTGTGGAAAACTCAGTGAATTTTGTGGATAATAATTATCACTAAAGTTTTGATTGTAGCTCGGTTCCTGCTCATAGACAAGCGGGAACCGTGGCGGACAATCAAACCCATAGTGAGAATCGTTCCCACATAACTCGCACGAGTATGTCTCGTACTGGGGATGTGGAGGTTGACCATAAAAGTCGGGTGTATTATAATGAGGAAAAGGATTAGGGTCGTAGACAAACTCGTTTCCGGGTCCTACAATGCTACAACTTGGACAATTTCCGCCGTTAAACGGACCTCCACACCACGAGATAACCAAACGAGACGAAAAATGCAAAGATGACGAGATGAGACCCATTCCATAAGCTTCAAAACTCATTTCCTCAAACTCCACAGTTAACTCAAATAATATCCACTACTTGTACCAATGTTCTTATACGTATTACAAAAATTGATTTAAAACTAGCTTTCTTGATTAACAAATGTTAAAGTGATTAATAAAAGCTTTTAAAGAGAATAAAGGCTAAATTCATTAATAAAGTTAAAATAATTGAAAACTAAAAACGTGATATTAACAAGAATTAAAGACATTAATTGATAAAAAGGACTAGTTAATACAAACTACTAATCATTAATTGAGGTGAAATTGAAACACAAAAGAATAGGTTTTTCAAGATAACGTTGGCTCCCATTCTATTCTAATCTATGCTACTAAAAAATAAAAGACGAAAAATAATAAGAAGAAAAAGTGACAGCCTCTCCTCCGATCTGCT
>BQNB010049201.1:0-42161 GCA_026074375.1 Tanacetum coccineum
TGACTGATTACGAGTGTAAACAATTTCATTCAAAAACTTTAATCGTTTGTCTATTTCAATCATCTTGTCAATATCCTTTTCTTCCTTAACCGTTAAATCCGAAATGACCTTACTTTTCTCTTTGAGTTGAACTTCAAATTGTGACGTTGTTAAAAGACTCCTTTTTACTAACTCATCGTGTTTTTGATTGACAACTGAAATTTCATAGGCTTTAGTTTTTAAACCTTCTTTTATGTCAATGTCTTTACGAGCTAATAGTCCTAGAGTTTCATTTAACTTTGTTTGAAGAATTTCATAATCAATCCTCCGGTCATTAAAGGATATGTACTTCTCAATCTCATTATGTTTGTTCTGAAGTGCAATAAGATAACTATCCTGACAACTAGTAGCCTCCCCCAGAGCCCTACTAGTCTTATCAAGGTTAGTTTTGCACTTCTCTAGTTCTTGAGTCAATGATGCGTTTGCTTTCTTTAATTGCGTTAAAATCATTTTGTTTTCCTCAGTATCAAGAGTTAAGTTTGCAATTAAATTAGCAAGCGTAGCGCGCTCATCAGCACATTCTGCAGTATAATTCTCATAATGTTATCTTTCATTGGCAAACACATTATTTTCATCATTGTTTTGTACCTGTTCCAATGGTTGTTCAGTTGAACTGGATTCTTCTGGTAAGACCTCCTGAATCTTTGCCATGAAACTGTAATGTGCTTCCAATTCCTGTTCATCAATCCTTCCATCCTGTCCGCCTACCAATCACTTGTAGTGGAACACCGAGCTTAGCTGTTTGCCACATCATCATCTTTTGCTGTGATACGAGTAGTCCGTTAACACTAGCTTTGGCTTATCCGCATTCTTGAATATGGCCAATTCCCTTCATAAAGCAATTGTATCCCATTCTGTTGCACTACCTGACTTCCTATAGTTTCCTTAGCCCCAACAACTGTCATTGTCCTTTGATTCGCAAACTACCCTGACTGATTGTCGTTGTTATACCTTGGTGTGGTATCTTCAGTCTTGTTCCTAGAGTTTGAAGAAGTTCAAAGGTTGTTGTTGGTAGGTTTGTAGAGCCTTTTGAAATACTTTGCAAGGAGTGCCAAATTCTTTTGCATGTGCTTATCCCTCTGAGCTTGTTCAAGATCACTGTCTTTTTCAGATACTGACTCAGATTGAGGTGTAACTGGTTTGGCGATCTCTTTGCCTTTGTGTCTGGTAGATGCATGATATGTGTGAAAACACATATCCATTTTATATCAAAATAAACCCAATAAAGACAAAAAACATAATATAAATGGCAAAGATATGCTTGTTTTTGTGTTTTGTATGTGCAAGTACGGATAAAGCAAAAACAACAAGAAAATGGTTAAAACGAGCAAACACGAACACAAGAACGGAAGAGCACACAAAAAGCCAGGAGGAAGCTATCAAAGTCAAACTATGGTCAAAGCTTCAGTCAACTTGGTCAACAAAAGTCAAGGTCACTAAAGGACAAAATCCCAAAGTTACAATTCAGTCCCTCATAAAATCTAAAATTACAAAAGTGGTCCCTAATCCCTAAATGTTAACACCCATTAACATTTATAAAACAAAAAGTTAACATTTGTTAAATCCCCATATCCAAAACCTGTTACCCAAGCCCGGGCCTAAATCCAATATAACCCGGCCCAAACCCAAGTCAAAACAAAAACATGCCCGGGTCAAACACAAATTTAACGCACCCTTATAAGTTAAAAAAGAAGCAGGAAAACCCGTTTCTACTGTTCATCGTCTTCTAGATTTCACCAAGGGGTAAAAATCATAGGGCTTTTACTAATTAAAGGATATACGGGACAATTTATGGGACAAAGTACACATGGACAGAATAATACATTATCAAACGTGCCCTATTGGCCTATCCCAACAAGGAATGTCATGTTGGATGATGAGGAAGCACAAGGAATTTGGATTTCCACTTGAGATACGCATAAGTAACACAAAGGTGTCACATCACGGATTGCCACGCTGGCAATCCGTGTGAGACAATCTAATCTAACGGTTTGTATTGAAGACTCAATGATTAAAAGAATCTAAGGGCCAATGATGAAAGAAGTGTGTAACAACCAAGAGGACTAGAAGCTTCAAAGACAGGCTATATATAGCCACACACTCTCACACACACGCGTATGGAGGGTAGCCTTTAGAATAGCTTAATTTTAGCTTTTAGCTTATGTTTCATTTAAATGTAATTTTCAAACTTTGTAATTTCATCTTTCAAATCCTGTAATCTGTTTTTAGCATTAATAAAATCATAAGTTTAGTTTCATCACTTGTTTACTTATAAGCTTTTTATATAAATCTCAAATATTTTGATCAAATGTTTCATAAGCTATTCTCACAAGCTCTATACAAGCTTATCTAAGTCTCTAAGCTTAGATTTGAGTTTAATTAGTCATTTAATTAACTCAAACTCTAAAATCAACCTAAATACCCTTGCTTATTGACTGTGGACTTATGGAAGGGAAGCTAGCTATGGAAGAGCTTCCAAGGACTTTACTAGCTTATCCATAAGGATAAGCTAGAGCTGTTGATGCTCATTTGAGCTTAATATAGCCTTTGTTTTGCTAAGGCTTAAGTAAGTTTCCTATTTAGCTTTATGTCTTAATTTCTTAGTTTAATAACTGCTTAATTTGCTTATTATTTGCTTATTCTTGTTAGTTTCAGCTTATATATGCTTAATATGTTAGTTTAATACTGTTAGTTCTTAGTTTTATAGTCTTAATCTTAGTTTTTACTTATCTCTTATAAACTGTCATTAAAAACAAAAAATAAGTAGATTGGTGTAGCTTGTTGATTTTTGGCTTATTAGCTTATAGGTTTATGCTTATTAGTCTTATTATAAGCTAGTTATTATCTGGTATCTAAGTTTTAATAGCTAGATTTCAAATTCACAAGCTAAAATGAAAACTGTCTTAGTTTAAGGAGTGTTTGGATTAAAGCAGTTTGACCTCTTAAAGTCAAACTGAATTGTGCAAATTATTTTGGTTAGTTTGATTTTCAAATTGGATTAGGTTTTAAGCAGGTTTGTAGGATTAGTTTAAGCTTAATATAATTTAGAGGCTTAATCTCTTTGTTCCTGCACCAGGGGAATTTTCCCTTTACTTTCTTTTTAAAACTTGATCCAGCCTCATTGGAGCTTGATATTTGCTTATGTATAAGTTTAGACACACACAATATAAGTGTATAGTTCAGGGTTGTCCCTTACATTCTGTTCTCAGTAATTTAGAAGGGAAAAGTAGAAGGAAAAGAGAAGGAAACTTAAAGCTAATTTGTGTCTGAGTTTTTTAATGAAGGAAAAGAAAGAAAATGAAAGGAAATTGTTGGCTAAAACTTTCCCCCAAAATGGGAGGAAATGGAATGAAGAGTAATTATTTTGCATGTCAAAGCATAATTGTCCTTGCATTTTTAACTTGAAACCGCTCAACCATGGGCATAATTGTAATTGAATCAACTTTTTCCTTTCTTTTCTTCCAAATTAGAAATCAGGCGGGGGAAATTGTTATTAACTACTTAAATTTTCTTTCCTTACCATTCTTTTTCTTTTCTTTTACTTTCTTTTCTTGTGGTTTAAAACTCGAGAACGCAGCGTTAAGGACACCTGCAAGTTGGTTTTACCCTTTGTCAATTGCATCAGCAGTAATAACAGCAGTTACTACAATTTTGAAAGATTATGAATTGTCATTAAGAAATTCTTGAAAAATTGTGTTCAACTTTTTGAAAAACCAAATGTTAAAGGACTTCTCTACTAACGCTAAGGGTAAGCGCACTGATACGTACACTATCCTTTTTCTTGAGCTAAAAACATTGAATGTCTTGTAAGAACAGCTCAAGACCGAGAAACGTTAATTTTCTCATTGTGAGGATAAGTTATAAACCTCCCTTTATTGGAAGTCCGGGTTATGTACTGATATTTGCATATAAGCCATTTGGAAAATTAGAAATGACATGTTTTGAAACTATTTACAACTCTCGCTCAAACTTCATTTGCACACCCGTGTCAATGTTAATCGACATTTCTAAGCACGTAAATATTATCGATTCCAAGAGACATGTCGAGAAGAATCTTTTTGGAAATTTTCTGTTTTTCTGATTTGGTATTTTCTTTTTGAAGTTTTATATTTTTGTATTTTGCTTTTCTCAAAAATATTCACATGGTGATGTTTGATGATGATGACAAGCATCTCATTTGTTGAACCTCCATCACTGAGTCAAACATCTCATACAAATCCGTCTGTCAAGATACTTAAACCGATCCTCAGGAAAGGGCTTTCGAAACATGTAGCTAATTGAGTATTCAGTTCTGACAAAATATAATTCAGTTATACCATTTTCAAGCCTGTTCCCTTTATGATATGATACCGATAAGGATGTGCTTTGTTCGCGAATGCTGTCGGTTGCAGATAATTGTTATGGCTGACGAGATCGCAATACATACGGTATTTTTATTGTAGTTGAAGCCATAATCTTTAATGTTGTCCTCATCCACATTACTTTGAGCATAACTTGCAGATAACGTCACATACTCGCCTCTGCTAAAGACCATTGCAGTGCAGTTTTATTTTCTTTGACATCCAACTTAACTTAGACTTATCACCAAGGAACTAGTATCCCTCCAGAAGGTGCTTTTGCTAGTATCAATGCATCCGGCATGATCAACTCTAAAAATGCTGTTAGATAAACCATAATCCTTTGGATACCAAGTCCAAGTTAATGGTAACCTTTAGTAATTTAAGATTCTTTAAACCTCCGTGAGGTGCTTTTGGTGTTGGTCGTGCTTGATAACTGCACAATAGCATACTGCTCGCACTACTCTTGGTCTACTAGATGTCCAAGTACATGAGTGACCCGATATTCCTACGTAATCATGATTGGTCTACGGGTTCACCACTCAAATCTACACTAGTTGGGTTTAGTAGTCAATGATGTGACAATTGTCCATATTATGCTTTCTCAAATTTCTAAAGCGTACTTGGCCTGATTGATAAAAATACCTTTTTGGGGACGGTGGATCTTAAGTCCTAAAAGAATTTCATCTACCCCATTAAGGACATTTCAAATCTACTGTGCAGTATCTTTTCAAATCTTTTTTGAATATTTGGGTTGTAGACCCAAAAATTTATGTCTCAAATGTAAATCTGCACTAGTAGAATATCCGCCCCGTAATTTATCCCTGAAAAAAGTTGGGTCAATTAGACCTTTAGTAAGCCTTTGACATCAGGACATTGGAAAGTTCCATTCATACCAACTCTTGGAGCTTGCTTAATCCCTACAAAGCTTTCCTTAGAGTAGAACTTTTCTGGATGATCTGGATCAACGAACCCTTCGCTGGCAACATAAACCTCCTCCTTCAAGTGAACATTAAGAAATGTCGTTTGCATGTCCAAATGAAATTTGGAAAAGAACTTGTGTGCAGCATAGTGCTACGACAAACCGAACGCTTCCAATCGAGCAACTGTTGCCAATATTCTTCGAAATCAATAACCTCTTCCTGACATAAACTTTAGCTACAAGTCAGCTTTGCGAATTACAGTCTGATCTTCATCCTTCTTGTTCTTCCATAACCACTTTAGCTTTATAATCATCTTGCCAAATGGTTTGTTGACTAGTTCCCAGACTTTTAGTCTGTCAAACTGATGAAGTTCATCCTGCATTGCTTCGATCCATGCAGAATCAGCCATTGCCTCCTTAATGTTCTTCGGTTCAACAATACTCACCGTGAGCGCGAACATACACATCTCAGGATCTATGGCAAGATGTCGTCTTGTTTGAACTGGCATGGTTGGATTTCCATAAACTTGTTCTAATGGATGATCTCTGGTCCATCGGTAATCATGACTTTGTGGTGAAAAATAAGCATATCGTATTAGCAATGTTTGTCTGAGAAGGCCACCCAAGTTCTTTCCGTACCAAAAGAAATTGATAAATTTAGTTTCTTGAAACGATGAATTTAGTGCTTGATCATTGTTGTTGTCCTCAGCATGATCGTGTGCTGGATTGTAATATTCTTCAAGTAAAGGACTGAAGAGAAATTTCAACCCTTGTTGTGATGAATTTGTCTTCTCTGCTGTAGGAACAACATTTTGTCTTGGAGGCACAAGGTTAGAGTTGTCATAATCTGACGCCTTTTGTCCTTGAGGAACGAGGCCTGAAGAGACATTTTCAACAGACATCTCTTGTCGTTGTGGTGCGAGGTCTGAACTGTTGTGATCAGACATCATTTCTTTGATTTCATCAAACTTGATATGAATGGACTCAACTATTAAGCCTGTTCTCTTGTTGAAAACACGATATCCCTTCGACTGAGTAGAATATCCCACCATGACACATGGATCCCCTTTTTCTTTCATCTTATCCAAAATTTCCCCATCTCTAGTTATGTAACAAATGCAACCAAAGATGTGAAGATGTTTTATTAAAGGTTTCCTATCATTAATGATGTGATACGCCGTCTTTCCATGAGTCGATATAATGATTGATCTATTTTGAGTATAGCATGCGGTTGCAACTGCTTCGGCCCAAAATGATAATGGAAGCTTAGAAGCTGAGAGCATTATTCGAGCAACCTCAACAAGAGTGCGGTTCCGTCTTTCGACAACGCCGTTCTGTTCAGGTGTTCGAGGAGTGGAACTCTGATGTTCAATGCCTTCTTCTTTTAAATAAGCATGGAGTGTATTTTAAAGTTTATAATAAAAAAAGAAACTTAAAAGTGAAGTATAATCTTTTCAAGAACTCTGTGCCTCTGTCAGTACGAACACTAATAACTTGAGCTTGAAGATTGCGTTAAATCATCGTGAGAAAGTCTTTGAGAACTTCTGGTGTTTCATCCTTGGATCATAGAAAAAGAGTCCAAGTGTATCTTGAATAGTCATCAACAATCACCAGAATATATTTCTTCCCATTTATGCTTGCAACCCGCATTGACCCCACAAGTATCCATGTAGAACAAATTCAGGCCTTCCTTTGGCACTTGGAACAACTTTTGACATTAAATGACTTGCTTTTTGCTTTACTCATTTCACAAGACAATCAAAGTTAATCCTTGACATATTTCAACTTAGGTAAGCCTGTCACAATATCTTTCTTTGAGAGTAAGGTGATGTAATCGAAGTTAAGATGAGAAAGTCTTAGATGCCATAACCATGCTTGAGTTGGTGAAGCTTTAGCCATGAAACAAATTAGAGTTTCTAAAGTTGTTTCTTAAAGAGATATTGTGTAAAGATCGGATCCACAATTACCAGTTAGTAAATCGTTTCCCTAAAGATCTCTCACAAAACAAGTAGATTTCCTAAAAGCAACCTCCAAATCCACATCACAGAATTGACCAACCGAGAAAAGATTGTGATTGAGGCCTTCGACGTAATAAACTCGTTTGATCGTGATATTTCCTTGATTCAGATCTCCATAACCAAGAATTGAAGCAAATTGATCATTTCCAAAACAAATAGTACCTTGAAATTTCTCCACAAAATTACACAACAGCTTAAGATTGCCCGTCATGTACTTTGTGCATCCAGAGTCAACAATGAATAGGATGAGTTGTACAATCTACAAGAGAATTAGAGGACGATGGAACATTGGACAAATTGTATCCCTAAGAATTGATATCTTCAAGACATTAGTACTCCTAAACAAATGACTATAGTGGTCTAATATCATGTGTGATACATCCTCTTTCCTGATTTTAGACATCAAATCTTTTTGTCCTATTGGCTTTTTAGTGTCCCATTATATCCTGAGGATTTTTCTTAGCTATCCACCATTACCATTCGTGATTTGTATCTCATACAACTCCTTATATAACACTTGGATTTCTGAATAGTGGTATTCTGATGCACTTTTCTTATGGGGTGTAGCAACAGAATGTTCGCTTTCTCTTGGTTACTACACTAATAAGGCACTACCTTTAGGCTGCTTTAGTCTAGCAGTCTCGTCATTCAAGTATACAGAAACACAAGCATCATGATTAGAATTAGATGCAAATATTTTCATACCATTCACGAAGTGTCTGATTGACAAATTCGGTTCCATTATCTGTTCGAACATTCCGGACTGTGGCTTTCAAACGAACTTGAATGTTTTTAATACATTTGATGATGGCCGCAGGAGCTTCATCTTTTGTCTTCAAAAATCTGACCCAGGTAAATCTTGAGTAATCGTCGACTATCACTAAGATATACCTTTTCCCGTTAATACTAGCCACACGCATCGGGCCACACAAATCCATATGCAAAAGATATAGTTTCTCTTGGTTAGTGTCTTCAGCTTTGGGTTGATGAGAGGATTTTTTGCTTTTCCCTAATGCACATGCTGAACACAAATGATCTTTCTGAAATTTAAGCCTAGGAATTCCTCGTGCAAGACCGTCTTTAGCTAGCTTGTTCAAAGTACCGAAGTTGAGATGAGATAATCGACGGTGCCATAACCAGCTCTTAGTCTTTGACGCTTTGGATAGAAGACAGATCGGAGATGATTTAAGCATGTCATCAAGAGAAATTGTGTACAAATTTGTGTCTCGGGATCCTGAAAGTAGATCAACACCTTCCAAATTTCGAATAAAGCAAGTGTTTTTCCGAAATGCAACTTCAAGATCCGCATCACAAAATTGGCCAACAGAAAACAAGTTATGTCCAAGTCCCTCAACGTAGTATACCCTTGAGATAATAACGTTTCCCAGCTGATAGTCACCATACCCTATAATCCTTGCAATCTGGTCGTTCCCGAATCTAACAGTACCTAGAAATTTACTGACAAAGTTCATGAGCTGAGAGCGATTCCCTGTCATGTGTTTCGAATAGCCGAAGTCCATATACTTTTGTGCAAGACATTCACATTCTTTGACTTTATGAAGATACAAGCATTGTAATTCAGCATAAGCATTTAAATCAGACAGAGAATGCAAATATGAACATGTAACATCCTTAGACACACACTCTTCGAGAAGTAGATCATATATGTTTGAAAAATCAGCCTTTTCAGATTCAAGTTCGTCAACCTCTTTTTCAAGGGATTTAACGTACTCATAATCTTCATGCATTTCTGTTTTAAGTTCATGTTCAAAACGAAAACTATCATTTTGAGTTTTTATGGAAAGAGGCATTAATAAGGTTTTTATCAAAACTTCCATATCTTTAGCAGTTGGCACCCGAAAATAATCACTAGTATGTTTAAACCAAGCTTGATCAACAATTTCTCTAAATTGATTGATGTTAAATGTCATGTCGTTAAAAACTTGTCTACTTTTACTAATGGATTTCGAAACGGGTAGAAAGGCAACGTTTTTAGCAATGTTTGGTTTTGTTCTAACAAACGGTTTTCTCCACATTGTCTTCCTAACTTCTTTTGCGCGTTCCAACTGATAAAGATACTCCAGTGAGGGTGCTTTGAAAATTTCATAAAGACTATTCTGTCTTGTGTAATCATATGGTTTAACATAATCTTTATTCAATTTTGATCTACTCTCATTTGCAAGAGTCATGGTCTCTTCCCTATTGGGGGCAAATCTGTTTGCAAGATCAGAAGTATCATATGGGATCTCATACAAACAGGGCTTTTCAGATTGAGCTTTCTTGAGGTACCTTGGATTAGCAAAGGTTGGTCTACCATTATATGTCGAGCATTTGGGTGCTAACATATGAATGGTCTGAATTGACTGATTACGAGTGTAAACAATTTCATTCAAAAACTTTAATTGTTTGTCCATTTCAATCATCTTGTCAATATCTTTTTCTTCCTTAACCTTTAAATCCGAAATGACCTTACTTTTCTCTTTGAGTTGACCTTCAAATTGTGACTTTGTTAAAAGACTCCTTTTTACTAACTCATCGTGTTTTTGATTGACAACTGAAATTTCATAGGCTTTAGTTTTTAAACCTTCTTTTATGTCAATGTCTTTACGAGCTAATAGTCCTAGAGTTTCATTTAACTTTGTTTGAAGAATGTCATAATCAATCGTCTGGTCATTAAAGGCTATGTACTTTTCAAGCTCATTCTGTTTGTTCTGAAGTGTAATAAGACAACTATCCCGACAACTAGTAGCCTCCCCCAAAGCCCTACTAGTCTCATCAAGGTTAGTTTTGCACTCCTCTAGTTCTTGAGTCAATGATGTGTTTGCTTTCTTTAATTGCTTTAAAATCGTTTTGTTTTCCTCAGTATCAAGAGTTAAATTTGCAATTAAATTAGCAAGCGCAGCACGCTCATCAGCACATTCTGCAGTATTATTCTCAGAATGTTGTCTTTCATTGGCAAACACATTATTTTCATCATTGTTTTGTACCTGTTCCAATGGCTGTTCAGTTGAACTGGATTCTTCTGGTAAGACCTCCTGAATCTTTGCCATGAAACTGTAATGTGCTTCCAATTCCTGTTCATCAATCTCTTCATCCGTGTCCGCTAGCCAATCAGCTTGCTCTGCTTGTAGTGGAACACCTTGTTCAGCTTGTTTACACATCATCATCTTTTCCTTGTGATACGTGTAGTCTTTAACCCGCTTTGGCTTCCTGCATTCCTTTGCATAGTGGCCAAATCCCTTGTAGTTAAAGCACTGTATCACATTTGTTTGCACTACCTGATTCATTCAGTTTCCCTAGCGCCCGTCAACTGTCATTTTCCTTTGATTCCCAAATGTGTGTTATACCTTGGTGTGTATCTTCAGTCTTGTTCTTGGAGTTTGATAAGTTCGAAAGGTTGTTGTTTGGTAGGTTTGTAGAGCCTTTTTAAATACTTTGCAAGGAGTGCAAATTCTTTTGCATGTCCTATCCTCTGAGCCTTGTTCTAGGATCATCGTTGTTATACCTTGGTGTGGTATCTTCAGTCTTGTTCCTGGAGTTTGAAGAAGTTCGAAGGTTGTTGTTGGTAGGTTTGTAGAGTTTTTTGAAATACTTTGCAAGGAGTGCCAAATTCTTTTGCATGTCCTTATCCCTCTGAGCTTGTTCAGGATCACTGTCTTCTTCAGAAACTGACTCAGATTGAGGTGTAACTGGTTTGGCGATCTCTTTGCCTTTGTGTCTGGTAGATGAACTTGGTCTTGTAGAAGATGATGTTGCATTTGTTCTTTGAGGTTTTTGTGCTTGATAGTAATTATCTGAATATGGTTGAGCAGCCGCAAGAAGTGCTAATGGATTTGCACTTTTGGCTATTCTCTCAGCACGGATATCATTAACTTCATTTTGATACTACTTTAGAATGTCAAAAAGTGTGTGATATGAGATGGTGTCTATTTCTTTTGATTGCTTGACAACCGTCACAAATCTTGACCATTCTGGTTGAAGTTGTTGAAGAAATTGAACATTCACTTGCATTGTAGTAACTTGCAAGTTGTTCCTTGTCAATTCATTCATCAGTTTATAAAACCGTGAGTAATACGACTCCATTGATTCTCCATCTCGAGAAGTAAACTTCCCAAATTCCCAGAACAGATTGGTCTTTACATCTTGTACGTTCAATGATTCACCCTGTTGTAGCCTTTCAATGGCTATCCACATCTCATTCGCTGTTTTACAAGCATCAACAGTGGAATAGATATCATCTCCAATACCAGTTAAAAGCAAGAAAATTGCTTCTTTTTCAGACAGAAAGTGTTCTTTGTTCTCTGGAGTCATGTTCAATACTGTTTCAATTGTTGTATGTTGTTGTATTGCAGGATTACCTTCCGTTGCAGCAATAACTTGAACTAGTATAGTAGATGGCACGTAAGGACTAGATAGTATGCTTTTTCTCAGTCCCTCACCATTTGGTTTCGTGTCAATGTATCATAGAAAATGTGATCTCTATTTTGAATATCTTCCTGGTCCAAGCATCGGTGGACGATCTTTTAAACCAACTGCCATGATATTGTTGTGCATTTGACTATCTGTTGAGGATGTATTGACTGGAGTAGACATGATGAATGAATGGTTATGAATTATGAAGTGTGAAAGTTGTTGGATCTTAAGTGGATATGATGTGATTGAAGTTGTGGTCTTGTATGCAATTCACGTTCACGGGATTTTACACGTCTATGATTAAAACCGATAAAGAGTTTAACGGGATTTTACAAAATCAATAGAAAACCGTGAGTGAGTAATTGATTGTGTTTAAGGTTTGTTTGTTGTGAATTGATTGTCTTTTAAGTTCTTGTTTGTGGTTTAGGTTGATGTTAAGGTTTGATTGTTGTTTAATTAGTCTTTTAAGTCCTTGTGTATGGTTTAGGTTGATGTTTGTTGCTATTGGTTAAGTGTCGATTAAAGTTCAAAGTCCGAGGATAAAATGCAATGTTGGAAAAAATCCAAGTGGTGAATCAGTGTGTTAAATCGCTGGATTAGAGGTAAACCGCTGGCTTAAATCGCTGGTTTAATTCACCTGCTTAATTCACCTGTTTGGAAATTGCATGTTTCGCTTGGAATTTTGCATATTTCGCTTGGGGCTTGCATATTTCGCTTCTAACTTGCATATTTCGCTTGGAGTTGTCATATTTCGCTTGATTACTCAAACTGTCATATTTCGCTTTAAAATGACATATTTCGCTTGCAAAGTTACATATTTCGCTTGCCTAATGACATATTTCGCTTCAAAGTTGTCATATTTCGCTTGAAACATGTTTCGCTTCATTCAAAAACATATTCCGCTTCCTTCAAACATACATATTCTGCTTCATTCAAATAGAAAGTCAACTTCGAGCAAAATACGTATTTTTCACACAAAATCACCAAAATCAAACCCTTTATGACCTTTTAACTTGATTTTTCTTGCACAACTAGTTACCTTATGCCTAGATCTTGCTTAAACACATAAGCATAAACACATCTAAGCACACAATTCCGGGTTAGACTTTTTGAACCAAGAACAAATAAAATTACTTACTAACTCACGAATTTGATTTTGTTTAGCCACAAGAATCATACACAAATCCACTGTAGCTCTGATACCAATTGTAGGATCCCGATAATCACTTCATAACATATAACAAACCACGAATCGAAGAAGAAAAGAGAAGAAGAAATGAAGGTTTTAGAGAGAGAAACAAGAGAGAGGTTAGAGAGAAAGAGAGATATTATCAGAAATAATATCTTAGAAAATGAAAGAATTAGTTTTCTTTTCCAAGTGGAAAAGATATATATATATATACCCCGTCACGATTAAGTAAACGAGTGGGTTAAATAACTCGGACCGAGCTCGGGACTTTCTTGGGATTAAACCCAAAACATATACAATATTAGATTAACTAACGAGCCCGATTCCCGATATTATTCTATTACAACATTAACTAATTGATTGACTAGACTAACATACATAATGAACGAACTTCATGTTTGACTCAATATTTGGAGGCTAACAGAGTTCTAGGGGCTTTCCAATTCTTAACAGCTTCAATCTTACTAGGGTCCACATGAATCTCATTACCATTTATCACATGCCCAAGAAACTGCACTTCTCTTAGCCGGAATTCACACTTAGAAAACTTTGCATACAGTTTCTCCTTTTTGAGCAGTTCCAAGGCTAACCTTAAGTGTTCTACATGCTCCTCTTGAGTCTTAGAGAAGATTAAGATATCGTCTATGAACACTATCACAAACTTATCAAGATACGGCCTACAAACTCTATTCATCAAGTCTATAAATATTTCTGGAACATTAGTCAGACCAAAGGGCATTACAGTGAACTCAAAATGTCCATAACGAGTTCTAAACGTAGTTTTTGGAATGTTATCCTCATGCACTCTCAGTTGATGGTATCCAAACCTAAGATCTATCTTAGAGAAAAACTGCGACCCTTGCAGTTGGTCAAATATATCATCAATCCTAGGTAGCGGATAACGATTCTTAACAGTCAACTTATTCAATTCTCTATAGTCAATACACATTCTAAAGGAACCATCCTTCTTTTTAACAAACAATACCGGCGCTCCCCAAGGCGATGAACTTGGTCGAATGAAACCTTTGTCTTGGAGTTCCTTGAGTTGTCCTAACAACTCCTCCAATTCAGAAGGTGCCAAACGATAAAGAGACTTTGCTACTGGAGTTGCTCTAGGGGTTAACTCAATCCGAAACTCAATTTCATGTATAGGCGGTAATCCATATAGATCATCTGGAAATACCTCAGGAAAATCTCTAACCACAACAATCTCTTCTTGTTTCTTATCCCTAGCCTTAGCGCTCATCAACAATCTTGCTTTCTCATCCGGTCTCTTTCCTACTACTCTAAGCTCCTTGCCATTCGGTAGTGGTATCCTCACTACCTACTCATGGAAAATTATTTCTGCTTTAAAATTAGACAACCAGTCCATACCTATAATCACATCAAAACTCAAATGTCCAAAAGGTATTAAGTCGATATTAAAGTTATGACCCTCGATTTCTAGTTTGCAACCCTTAATAACCTTATCAATCTCTATTGGCTGCCCGCTAGCTATTTCAATCTCATATTTGAAACCTATGTCGCTGGGCTCTAAGCCTAACAGAGGTATGAAGGCAGTGGAAACAAAACTATAGTCAGCACCAGAGTTAAATAAGGTAGTGGCAAAGTGCTTGTTTAAAGTAAACGTACCTGTCACAATGTTCGGATCCTGGCGAGCTTCCTCTTCTCCCAACATGAATGCCCTACCCCTAGCCTAGTTCCCTTGGTTTCCACGACCCTGACCCTTATTATTAGCAACAACTTGCTTTGGACGGTTTCCTCTCGGTCCTTGTACCCTATTCCATCTAGGACAAGCTGTCCTAACATGGTCGGTACTACTACGCTCATAACATCCCCTAACAGGTGGGTTTTTAGCATTGACAGGATTCACATTCCTTGGCACACTTCTATAATCCTTTGCCAAATGACCCGGGCGGTTACAGTTATAGCATGTGCGACAAGGTCTACCGGGTGCATGGTAGGAGTTGCAGGTGGTACACTTTGGCCAAGTACCCGTATTCTCTCTTCCTACAAGGTTCACAGTAGTAGCAAAACATCCACAGTCCTAGTCCTCTTATTATCATCCCTTTCATTCCTATCCTTGCTAGGTTCCCCCACATTTCCTCTCTTCTTAACCTTCTTAATTGTTTCATTCTTAACAGCCTCATCAGTCAGTGCACCAGAAATCTGCACAACCTTTTGCATAGTCTTTGGCTCCATTGCTACCACCATCCTACGAATTTGTAGAGCAAGGCCATACACATACCTCTCAATCATCCTACTCTCAGGAGTTACCAAATGTGGAACTAACCTAGCCAACTCAAGAAACCTATCAGTATACGCAGCATGGCCAGCCCTGACCATGGCGTGATTCCACAACTCAGATTCTAACTTTTGCATCTCATGACTAGGATAAAACTCTTGTATCATCATACGCTTAAAGTCATTCCATGACATACTAACAGCAACTTCCCGACTTAGCGTGCAGATTTAAGAGTTCCACCATGTTAAAGCCTTACTCACAAATGAACCAGCAGTGTATTTCACCTTTTGGTCAATACTACAACCACTCATATCATGCACAGATTCCATTTTCTCAATCCAACGAGTGAGGGCTACAACACCTCCCTTACCATCATATTCCTTAGGGTTACACGCTAATAATTCCTTATATGAAAAACCTACCCGGTTGCCATTCACTATCACATTCCTAACGTTTCCTGAACGTTCTCATTAACCACATTACCATTCTGATTTCCAATATTCCCTTGGTTACTAACCTGGGCCACCATGGCGGGTAAGAGGTTTCGCAATTGCTGGGCAATGATCATTGGGAAGTCGAGTGCACCCCCATTGGCTCCCCCTACATTCCCATTAGCTCCCTTTACACCCCCATTAGCTCCCATACCTAGGATATTTCATTGACCATTCAATTCATCAACACGCTCATCATTACCTTCCCTAGGTCTTCTCCCCCTTCCACCTCTACTAACCCGTTCACCGGTTCCCCCTCGTAGTGATTCGGTAGCAGGCCGACCAGCACTCTGGGTTCTCATACTTGGCGGCATTATCTATACGAGGGAGAACATGGGCAACGTTAGGTAAGTGGGAAGACTCACACACATTCATCGAATATCATTTGAACGATGATGAGGTTTGAACCTTTCTTCTTAGTAAAATGTATGCTATCTATCATTCCCATTTTGTACTCATGTTTAATAATAAAAGCTTTTAATCTATCATACCAAGCTTTAGGTGTTTGTTTAAGACTATATAAAGCTTTCTTGAGTTTATAAACATGAATTCGGTTTTTTCAATGTTCAATGATCCTGGTGGTTATGCCACTGTATTTACTCATATTGATAAATCCGTTCAGGGAATGCATTTGTTTACAATCCATTTGGAATATCTTAAAAGTAATGCACATGATAAGCTAATAGTACTTTTATAGGACTCAATTCTAGACTAGGCATAAGTTTCATCATAATCAATCCCTCTTGTTGGATTATATCCTTGAGGCGACTAACTTAGCCTTATTTTTGAGAAACAATGCGTTATCGTCTAACTTATTTCTATACACCCACTTAGTTCCTATGATTATCATATTCTTTGGTTGTGATAATAACTCCCAAACGTCGGTTTGCAACGAATTGATTTAATTCTTCTTGAAATATGCGATTTATCTAACTTTTACTCGCTAAGGCTTCATTCACATTCTTAGGTTCTATAGTTAATATAAAACAAAAGAAGTTAATCTGGTTTTGGGCTTGTGACCTAAGAGTTCTTTGGTTAAGGTTTCCTATGACATTTTCTAATGGATGGTTCCTAGATTCCTTAATATTGACTATTTCATCAATCTCTAAAGTTTCATCCCTAATGTCATTTTCTAAGATTTTCTTTTTAGTAACCTTAATTTCTTCTTCTTCATCTAAGTCATCATCCACTAAGGGTAATGTCTTAAAGGGTGGAGGAGTTTCATCAAATGTCACGTTGAGTGATTCTTCGATTTTCCTAGTGTTTTATTAGGTTGGGCAGGCTTTACTTATTTTGGGAGTAACCTAAAAAGACACCTTCGTATGAATTTGGGTCAAACTTAGTGAGGTAGTCTTTAGTGTTTAAAATGTAGCACTTGCTTCCAAACATTCTAAAATAATCAAGAGTAGGTTTCCTACCTCTCAGGAGTTCATAGGTGGTTTTCCTAGGATGGCTCTAATTAGGATTCGGTTGAGAATGTATAATTGAAGTATCTACGGCGTTACACCAAAACTTTTAAGGTAACGATTGTTCATTCAACATTGTTCTACTCATTTCTTGTAGTGTTTTATTTTTCCTTTCTACCACGCCTTTTGATTGTGGAGTGCGTGGAGCCGAGAAGTTATGTGTAATACCATTGGCATTACAAAACTCTCCAAATTGCACTTCATTATTCAAATTTCTCTACCGTGGTCGTTCTTATTGAACCCACTATTGTTCATCCTATTGGGTTTTGAATTTCATTACGAAATATTTCATAAATTGACAAGGGCTGCGGTTTCTATCTTAAGGAATCTAGTCCAGTATACCTCGAGTAGTCATCTACCTTGGGACTAGGTATAGCGGTTTTCCTCCGTAATCTGTTTACAGCTCGATGAACCTAAGAGATCTATATGAGGAGTTCTAAGCATCTAGTCTTTGAGACTATTTTTTTAGCTTTTTGTATAGCGTGAGCTTGTTTTCCCAATTTTGCAAGCATATCAGAATTGTGTTCAAAACTTATGTTAGGAAAAGTTCTACCTAATTCCTTAGATGCTAAGAGTTGAATGAGACGATGTTTGCATGAAACTATCTCCTATGCCACAACGTGGAGTTTTCATCAATGGTTGTAGGACAAATTTTGTCTTTTGGCTTATTTCTTAATTTCATCACATATAAGCCTTTCTTCCTAATACCTCTACCTATAACCTTACCATCCTTAGTGATTTCACTATCATGTTCAGAAAAAGTTACTCTACACTTATTATCACATATTTGTCCTACACTTAGCAAGTTAAATCTTAAGTTATCTACATGATCTACCATATCTATTTTAAGAGAGTCATTCGAAATCGTACCTTTGCCAATAATGTTACCGCTAAGATTGCTACCAAAAATAACATTACCTCCGTTGTATGCCTTGTATCTTGAGAAGAGCTTTCGGTTACCCGTCATGTGTTTAGAGCATCTTCTATCCTTTATCCACTTATCGGGTTCCAAATCGACTCAAAGGCATATCTATTTATATAAGACAATAACTCAAACATTTGGTCCCCAATATCTCATGGGTCCAAAGTTGTTAGTGCTAAACATCCCTTGCATTTGATGCAATTGGTTGGGATGTGGAAATGGAAAACACATTTCCCATGGCATGTAACTTTGACGTTGGAAATTGTTCCAAGTTACAGGAAAACCATAAGGTTGGTTTTCTCGACCAACGTTCCTTTTTGGTTGCGGTGTCTTAGGACGAGGATAATTATTATTGACTATTCTAGGTGGTGGAGTTTTTGATCTAAAGTTTGGTTTTGAAAATCCAACTTCGGGTTTTAACGATGGCTTGTAAAATCATTTAACTTTATTATCACTAGCAACTAGAACTTTAACTTTGTTTACCATTATATGTTTTGGTCTAGGACCCAAAATGGATTACTGAAAAGAAACAGATTTCTCAGAACCTGGTGAACAGACCAGCGGTCCCATAATTGCTTTAGGGGACGCCTCTGCTATATGGGGGTTGCCCTTATTTAAGGGACCTCCACCAGGGGAGGTTTCTTTTTGAGATTTCACAAATTTTATTTTCTTAGTTCTAATAGTTGATGCTTCAAGTGAATTGAATCCCAAACCTAATTATTTCTGGATGGTTTTTGATTACTCAAAATTTCATTTAAGTAATGTGTACTCTTTTCAAATTTTGTTAGTTTAATAGCTTCCTTTTTATGTTTTTCATTTTCAATTCTAAGCAATTCACATTTTGTACATTTGAGATCAACTCCCTTGTTTTTCTCGAATGTGGACAATTTTTCTTTTAGTTCACTAAGCTCATTTTCTAAGCTATTTATAACAGCTTTTAATCTTTTGTTCTTTTGATTTTTTTAGACTTTTTTGCATAGTTTGTCATATTAATGTAGCATCTCGTATTTTACGGTCAATATTTTTACCGAGCCTTAATTCTATTTCTAATTTGTATGGAGTTTATTATTTTTGTTTTAGCCGATTTGGTAAATATTCTCATTCCTAGCTTTGAGTGAGTCGTGTTTAGGATTTTAATCCATCCTTGTGTCCTAAGTGGTTTAATATTCCCATGGATTATCCCGATGATCATAATTTTTATTCTTGTCATTTTCTGTTTTATCTCGCGTTCCAGCTTAAACCTCGCATTTTAAAGTGTGCGCATTTAATTAAATGTTTTTAATAAAAATGTGTCGAAAATAAAAATAGTCTCGGTAGTGCAATCTCGAGCTACGGTTGTCATCTTTAACCTAAGTAAAGTTTGATGTGTCAAAAAACTAATTTTAGAAAAGTGAGGAGGACTTTTTGCCAATAGCCCAAACTGTTGCAAGAACAATATATACTAGTTTAATTCACACTTTATTCTAACCCACACACACATTTCTCTATAACTCACCCAACCACCCACCGGAAAAACTTTTCCGGTCACCGGAAACCGCCAATGTCGCCGTCGGCCGCCGCTCACCGCCGCCAGAAACCGCCATGGTCGCCGGAAAAATTACATGCAACCCGAACAACTTATATTTTCCGAATCCCCTCGTTATTTTCTAAGTTTTCCACTAAAAATATACGACATGCAATGGGTATTTTGCTAGTTAGAGTTTGAGTTAGATTCGAATGTTTTCGTTTGGTAAGTGGGTTGTTCTTGGATGGATAATTAATATTTCAAGCTCGGTTCAATTGAAAAATGTTCGGTTTTAGGTTTTGGGATATGGTTCGAGTTCGGCTAGGACAAGGGAGGAACAAGTCAAATCCGATCTAGCTCTTGTGAGCTTTGTAAGCATTCTTTTATGTTTATTTTGTCATTTTCTTGATTCGATTGTTTCGTGAATGCATGTGATGAATTTGGGGAAATCTTGCGTGAATAGATTAGATCGTATTATGGGTCGATTGATTTGATCATGTATTGTTTATATGTCATATTAGACATATTATAGTTGGAATGGAAGCTTAAAAATGAGGTTTTGATGTGTTTTGAAAAGTATAAAAACAGGCAGAAATTTTGATACGGAAAACGAGGTCCGAAAATTTATCAAAACAGATTTTTGATTTAAGAATATGAAAGAGCTTATTTTTTACAAAGGGTTTCTGGTAATTTGAACGTCCCGTTAAACTGCCAAAATAACGAGAAGTTACGGCGGAAAACATGTTTAGAATAATAAAGTTTTCAAATCTGCTATTTTGCTAAAAAATTGTTGCTAATCAGATTTTCATTGCCATTTGGGCATTTCGAGTCCGTTTGAGCCTTCCTGAAAAACACGAAAAGTTATCGGAATGAAGTTTTGCATAAATCTCTTTTTGGTCAAAATCACGAAAACGTGATTAGCGGGACAAAAAAACGGTGGTCAAAAATGCTGCGTTTTACTAAAATAATTAGTTGCAGCGAGTCTGAAAATGGTATTTTGTCAATTCTGTCGAGATTCAAGTTCGGCCAAAACTAAAAAGTGTCCGAAAAGTCGTTTTACATCAATATTTTTAGAGTCGAGGTCTTAAAAAAAGAATTTTAGCGGGTAGTTTTGGACGGGTCAGATTTAGGTAAAATAAAAATAAGTATTAAAAGTCCAAAGAAAGTAATTGATAACTTTGAAAGTACAAACGAGTCATATAAAGACTTATATAATTTTTAACTAGTATGATTATCATAATAAAAATGATAGTATTAAAATATCTTGATGTTTAAAACTTACCAAAGGATGGTAAGCTTTCCGAAAATAGAAAACTTTGTAAAAATAGAAAGTTATCGTACATATAAAGTTTCATTTAAAGTCACGTAAGATAAAAACGCGTGGAATAATTATTAACTCATAAAGAGGGGTTATCGGATAAGATCGCGCAAGTGGATTTCTCAATCCACATGTAGTTTTATATTTATATAAGATATATATTTTACCGACAGATGACACGCATCGTTGATTATACTTTTCAAGGATAGTTAATCGGCGCGAGTTAATTTATAGGTCGTGATCGTGTTCGTTGATTTTCAATGAGTTGTTTCGATTATTTGATCACCAGCTTCGAACAAGGTGAGTTCATAGCCCCACCTTTTTTCTTTAAACGGTTTTTCATAAACTGTTTTCGGGGTGAGAATACATGCACGTTTTACTAAGCAAAGTTATTGATTTCTACTACTTAAGTGTTACATAACTATTTTTACTAAAGCTTTTACTTGCTTACTACTTGACTTTTAATACATGGTTGATCACTTATGAACTTACTAAAGTTTGATTGGGGCTAATGCTTGCTTTACCTTTGGGACAAAAGTACTTCAAAATTATTTTATATGCTATTCTAGGCTGTTGGCTTGAAATTATTGCCTAAGTTACCTCAATGCCAATTAAAGTCGCCTTTTTCCTATCATGAAACCGTTCTTAAATTCTAGTGTTGTAAGCCGCGAATTGTTGTGGGTGAGTCTATCGGGACTGACAATCCCCACCTTACTTTTGGGTCACAAGTTGATCGTGGTGCATTTAACATGTTGAAAATTCTAGAATGTTTTGGCATGCATTCTATATACTTAAGGGCAGACGTTAAGGTTTCGGTGTCATGAGCTTAGTGCAATAATATATACTTAGACTTGGTGAATTTGTTTCTCTTGTCTACATTACTTGTTTTGGACTTCGGAATACGTACTTAGTCCACCATTACTTAAGTCTTGTGGTCCACTTTTAAATATTACTTGATTTATTTCAATACTGCTTTTACTTAAACCTATGAATTCACCAACATTATTGTTGACGTTTTTGCATGTATTTTCTCAGGTTATTATCTTGCTAGCTGAGCATTGGGAGCATTCGAGTCGCGTGGATATCAAAACTTTAAGGACTTGGTTTTCTTCACATTCGATAATTGTTTTCTTTAAATATACAAATGAGTCATGTTTGAACTCTTGTAATTTTTGTTAAATCATAAATTATTGGGACCTAAATTTACTCTGATTTGTTTAAATCGAATGTGACATTTTATTAAACGTCCCTTTTGTGGTCGTTTTCTGTAACTTGTGTGTACGAACTATGAACTAGCACCGAAAAGTGGTATTCCGCTGCGTTGTGATTTTATGGGGGTGTTACAGATTGGTCATAGAGCCACTCGTTTAGCGAAAACTATGTCATTTTCAAAACCCTAGGGACTATAATCGTTTTTCGAAAAAAAATTAAGGAGTCCTTCGCTATTGTTCGCGATATCGCGCGCGCTTACTCCCAGGTAACTTATATGCTCCCTTTTACATCCTTATTGCTTTTATATTAATAAATGAATAAGTAATGCTTTGGTTACTATTTTGCTCTATCCGTCTATCTTATAACGTCTTTATTTTTTTTCTTTATATCGATCGGTTCTTTACACGCTGGACCATTCCCGATTATCGCGTACGTCCTGTTTCTTATTTTTCTCGTAAAGACATTACTAGTATTATATATGGCATTTGTACATATATGAGCTCTCTCTTCTTCATTTCTTTAGGTATCCTTCGGGATCGTCGCCACATATATATATGTAATAGTTATTTCCCATAAGTGTTGAATATTTATGGTTACTTTCGGCTATTTTTAGAACTTTCGAGTAAAGTTGGCATTTTAATGGGAAAATTTTGGCTTAAATCCTACTGTATCTTTGCATTAATGAATAGGCTAATATGTTAGGTCTTAGTGGCGAGTTAGATGGAACGCCAACTCTTCCGGATGGTCGAGATACGACCAAAACCATGGAAACAAACTTAGTGTGTTCCCATAATTTGTAATGCAGATAGTTAGGGCTTATAAACTTAATTTTATTTGACTTGAGGGCTTCTGGGTTTCTTTCATTGGTGAAGGGTTAAAACATATGAGGACCATGTTGGTTCCTTTGGATAAATTCGTATACTATTCCGGATGAAACGAGTTACGACTAGTACTGCCAAACTAATTCATATCTTTTTGCCTAGATTTCAAAATGGAGTTTGTGACCAATTATTCATATTAATGTGGCCCATTTCCTAATTAAAAACCCGTAGGATTTAGATAACTTTGACATGGGCTTGTTTTGTGTCTAAGGTGTTATAAAATGGGAATTATGCTAAAAACGATAAAACAAGAAAACGCTTTAAATAATCAGATTTGGCACATGATGGTAAGATGATAACTTCACTTAGGATCTTAACACTTTGAGTAATTATCTTGAAATCTCAGTAAACTATCGTCTAACATCTTGTTTAAGGCGAAAATCGTTCGTTTATACCTATTACAGATTTTGAAATATAGGTCCATTAAGTCAGAATGCAAAGGGCAGAAATGTTTATGTAATGAAAATTACCGACATATGTGTATAGTACTATGGTACGTTTTAATAAGCTCTTTTAATTCAATATTTTATGAGCGGTGCGGTGATCTCCGAAGCATTTACGCTGCTTTATTTCTGTTAGGCGATATTGACATTCGGTGTACTTTGTCAATTCCACTAGGTTTTAACCTATAAACTAGTGGGAGTTTAACAAAGTACACCACGAATGTCACAATTCGCCCTAACAGAAATAAAGCAGGTAAAATGGCTTCGGAGATCCCGCAACCGCTCATTAAAAAATATTGATGTAAAAAGAGACTTATTTTAAACGTTACATTGTTAAATACATATGTCGGTATTTTTTCGATTACATAAACATTTCTGCCCTTTGCATTCTGACTTAATGGACCTATATTTCAAAATCTGTAATAGGTATAAACGAACGGTTTTCGCCTTAAACAAGATGTTAGACTATAGTTTACCGAGATTACAAGATAATTACTCAAAGTGTTAAGATCCTAAGTGAAGTTAGCTTTACCAATCATGTGCAAATCTGATTCTTTATAGCGTTTTTCTGGTTTTATCGTTTTTTAGCAGATTCCCATTTTATAACTCCGTTTGACACAAAACGAAAGCCCATGTCTAAGTTTATCTAAATCCTACGGGTTTTAATTGGAAAATGGGGCACTTAATATGAAAATATTGGTCTCAAACTCATTTTGAAAATCTAGGCAAAATGTATGATTAGTTTGGCCGTACTAGTCGTAACTTATTCATCCGAAATAGTTACGGATTTATCCAAAGAACCACATGGTCCTCATATGTTTTAACCTTCACCCATGTAGAAACCCGTAGCCTACAAGTCAAATAAAATTAGTTATAAGCCTAACTATCTGCATTATAAATTATAGGTACACACTAAGTTTGTTTCTATGGTTTTGGTCGTATCTCGACCATCCAGAAGAGTTGGCGTTCCATTTAACTCGCCACTAGGATCTAACATATTAGCCTATTCATTAATACAAAGATACAGTAGGATTTAAGCCAAAATTTTCCCATTAAAATGCCAACTTTACTCGAAAGTTCTAAAAATAGCCGAAAGTAACCATAAATATTCAACACTTATGGGAATTACTATTATATATATATATGGCGACGATCCCGAAGATACGCGTAAGAATATGAGAAGAGAGTAGCTCATATATGTACAATATCCATATATAATACTAGTATTGACCGTTCGGAGGGAGAAAATAAGAAAAAGGAAGTAACGCGATATCGTAGTTTGTCTGCGTGTTATATAACCGATCGATATAAAGAAAATAATATGACGTTATAAGATAGACGTATGAGAGCAAAATAGTAACCAAGCATTACATATTCATTATTAATATAAAAGCAATAAGGATGTAAAAGGGAGCATATAAGTTACCTGGGAGTAAGCGCGCGCGGATATCGAAACAAGCGAAAGGGATTTAATTTTTTTTCGAAAACGTATTTAGTATAGGGTTTTTGAAAAATGACATAGTTCGCTATAACGAGAGTGCTATGATACCAATCTGTAACACCCCCATAAAACCAGCAACGGAATACACTTTTCGGTGCTACTCATAGTTCGTCACACAAGTTAAGTAACGACCTCTATAAATAGACGTTTATAAATGTCACATTCGATTTAAACAAATTAGAGTAAATTCAAGTGGTCCCATAAATAAATTGCTTTTAACAAAAATTACAAAGATGTCAAATCTATGGAACTCATTTTGTATATTTTAAAGAAAACAAATTATTGAATGTGAAGAAAACCAGAGTCCTTAAAGTTTTGATATCCTACGCGACTCGAATGCTCCCAATGTTCTGCTAGCAAGATAATACCTGAGAAAATACATTGCAAAACTCGTCAACCAATAATGTTGTGAATTCATGGTTTTAAGTAAAGCAATATGAATAAATCAAGTAATATTTAAAAGTGGTCCACAAGGACTTAAGTAAGGTGGACTAAAGTACGTATTCGAAGTCCGCCGATACAAGTAATGTAGACAATGAGAACAAATTCACCAAGTCTAAGTATTTATTATTTGCAACTTAGCTATGGACACGATACCTTATGTCTGCCCTTGAGTATATAGAATGCATGCCAAAACATTCTAAAAATTTTAACATGTTAAATGCCACCACGAGTCAACTGTGTCCCCAAAAGGTAGGTGGGGGATTGTCAGTCCCATGATCTACCCACAACATTCGCGCTTACTACACTAGTAATTTAACGGTTCATGATAGGAAAAAGGGACTTAATTGGCATTGAGGTAACTTAGGCAATAATATTCAAGCAACAGTCTAGATAGCATACAATTTTGAAAGTACTTGTGTCCAAAGGTAAAGCAAGCATAGCAAATCAAACTTTAGTAAGTTCATAAGTGATCAACCATGTATTAAAAGTCAAGTAGTAAGCATGTAAAAGCTTTAGTAAAAATAGTTATGTAACACTTTAAGTAGTAGAAACAATAGAACTCTTGCTTAGTAAAAGATTGCATGTATTCTCAACCCGAAAACAGTTTTTGAAAAACCGTTCTTTTAAAGAAAAAAGGCTTGGGCATGGGGCTATGGAACTCACCTTCTGTTTCGATAGCTTGAGTGATCAATAATCGAAACACAATCATGAAAATCATCACGAAAACTACGATCACGATCTATAAAAATTACGTCGATCGATACTATGCCGGAAAAGTATATCAACGATTTAGATGCGTTCTCGTGTCTTGGTATACTTATATATCTATATTAGATATATAAAACTATACATGTGATGAGAAATCCACTTGGGCGATCTAATCCTATAACCCCTCTTCATTGAGTTATAATTATTCCTCACGTTTTATCTTACGTGACTTTAATTGAAAACTTTATATTTTCGATAACTTTCTATTTTTACAAAGTTACTATATTCGGAAAGTTACCATCTTTGGTAAGTTTAAACATCTAAGTATATTTTTAATACTTATTATTTTAATTATATTCATATACTTAGTTAAAAATTATATAAGTCTTATATGACTCGTTGACTTTTTAAAGTCATCATTTGACTTTCTTGGACTTTTATACTTATTTTTATTTTTACCTAAATCTGACCCGTCCAAAACGACCCGCTAAAATACATTTTTAAGACTCGGACTCTAAAAAATTTTGATGTAAAACGACGTTTGGACAAATTTTTAGTTTTTGGCCGGAGACTTGAATTCTCGACAGAATTGACCAAAATAAGTTTTCAGATACTGCTGCAAATAATTATTTTTAGTTAAAAACGAGCAGTTTGCACAACCAGTTTGGTCCGTTATCAACGTTTTTTTTTTTTTTTTTTTTTTTCGTGACTTTGACCAAAAAAAGAGATTTTTGCAAAAAGTCATTCCGGATTAACTTTGTGATGGTTTGCTGGAAGCTCAAAAACGGACTCGAAAATGCCCAAAAATGGCCAATGAAAGAATCTGATTGCAAAATATTTTTTAGCAAAATAGCTGATTGAAAACTTTGATTTTTCTAAACTTGTTTTCGCCGTAACTTCTTCGTTATTTGGAGTTACGGGACGTTCAAATTACCGAAACCTTTGTAAAAATAAGCTCTTTCATATTCTTAAATCAAAAATCTGTTTTGATAAATTTTCGGACCTCGTTTTCCGTATCAAAGTTTCTGCTCGTTTTTATACTTTTCAAAACACATCAAAACCTCATTTTTAAGCTTCCATTCCAACTATAATATGTCTAATATGACATATAAACAATACATGATCAAATCAATAGACCCATAATACGATCTAACCTATTCACGCAAGATTTCCCCAAATTCATCACATGCATTCACGAAACAATCGAATCAAGAATATTGACAAAATAAACATTAAAAGAATGTTCAAAGCTCAAAGGCTAGATCGGATCTTGACTTGTTCCTCCCTTTGTCTAGACGAACTCGAACCATATCCCAAAACCTATAACCGAAATTTATTCAATTTACCGAGCTTGATATATTTAATTATCCATTCCATGAACAAACCCACATTACAAACTCGAAAACATTCGAATCTAACTCAAACTCTAACTAGCAAAAATACCATTGCATGTCGATATTTTGTAGTGGAAAGAAAACTCTTAGAAATAACGAGGATTCGGAAAATATAAGTTGTTGGGTTTTGCATGTAATGTTTCGGCGACCAGGGGTTTCTGGGTCGGCGATGTGAGCGGCGGGCCCGACGGCGGACTTGGCGGTTTCGGTGACTCGGAAATGTTTTTTCGGTGGTGGTGTGGAGTTAGTGAGACATAGTTGTGTGTGGGTTTATGAATAAAGTGTTGAAATAAAACTAGTTTTATATTGTTTCTTGCACTAGTTTGGGCTATTGGCAAAACAAGTCCTTCTCTCTTTTCTAAATTAGTTTTTTGAACTATTCTTACTTTTACTTAGGTAAAGATGACACCGTTTAGCTCGGTGATTGCACTACCGAGACTATTTTTATTTTCGACACATTTTTATTAAAAACATTTAATTAAATGCGTACACTTTAAAATGCGAGGTTTAAGCTGGAACGCGAGATAAAACGGAAAATGACAAGAATAAAAATTATGATCATCGGGATAATCCATGGGAATATTAAACCACTTAGGACACAAGGATGGATTAAAATCCTAAACACGGCTCACTCAAAGCTAGGAACGAGAATATTTACCAAATCGGCTAAAACAAAAATAATAAACTCCATACAAATTAGAAATAGAATTAAGGCTCGGTTAAAATATTGACCGTAAAATACGAGATGCTACAATGAATATGACAAACTATGCAAAATAAGTCTAAAAATAATCACAAAGAACAAAAGATTAAAAGCTGTTATAAATAGCTTAGAAAATGAGCTTAGTGAACTAAAAGAAAAATTGTCCACATTCGAGAAAAACAAGGGAGTTGATCTCAAATGTACAAAATGTGAATTGCTTAGAATTGAAAAAATGAAAAAAACATAAAAGGAAGATATTAAATAACAAAATTTGAAAAGAGTACACATTACTTAAATGAAATTTTGAGTAATCAAAAACCATCCAGAAATAATTAGGTTTGGGATTCAATTCACTTGAAGCATCAACTATTAGAACTAAGGAAATAAAATTTGTGAAATCTTAAAAAGAAACGTCTCCTGGTGGAGGTCCCTTAAATGGGGCGGCCCCCATATTGCAGAAAACGGCTCCCAAGCAATTATGGGGACCGTGGTCTGTTCACAGGTTCTTGAGAAGAAATCTGTTTCTTTTCAGTAAATCCATTTTGGGTACTAGACCTAAAAATATAATGGTAAAAAGTTTAAAGTTCTAGTTGCTAGTGATAATAAAGTTAAACGATTTTACAAAGCAATCGATAAAACACGAGTATGGATTTTCAAAACCAATATTTAGATTCAAAATACTCCTACCACCTAGATATGTCATAATATATTATCCTCGTCTAAGACACCGCAACAAAAAAGGAAACGTTGGTTTCGAGGAAAACCAACCTTGTGGTTTTCCTGTAACTTGGAACAACTTTCCAACGGTACCAAAGTTACATGCCATGGGAAATGTGTTTTCCATTTCCACATCCCAACTAATTGCATCAAATGCAAGGGATGTTTAGTACTAAAAACTTTAGACCCATGAGATATTGGGGACCAAATGTTTGAGTTATTGTCTTATATAAATAGATATGCCTTGGAGTCGACTTGGAACCCGATAAGTGGATAAAGGATAGAGATGCTCTAAAAACACCATGAGGGTAACCGAAAGCTCTTCTCTGATACAAGGCATACAACGGAGGTTAATTTTATTTTTGGTAGCAATCTTAAGCGGTAACTTATTGGCAAAGTACGATTTCGAAGGGACCTCTCTTAAAATAGATTATGGTAGATCATGTAGATAAACCTAAGATTTTTTGAAATTGTTAGTGTAGGGAACAAATATGTGTTATAAGTGTATAACTTTTTCTGAACATGATAGTGAAATCAATAAGGATGGTAAGGTTATAGGTAGTGGTTATTAGGAAGAAAGGCTTATATGTGATGAAATTAAGAAATAAGCCAAAAGACAAAATTTGTCTTACAAAACCATTGATGCCAGAAAAATCCACGTGTGCATTAGGAGACTTAGTTCATGCTAATATGCGTCTCATTCAATCGTTAGCATCTAAGGAATTAGTTAGAAACTTTCCTAAGCTTAAGTTTGATCAACACTTCTGTGATGCTTGCAAAATTGGAAAACAAGCTCACGCTAGTCACAAAGCTAAGAATATAGTCTCAATGACTAGATTCTTAGAACTCCTTCATTAGATCTCTTAGGTTCATCCGCTGGTTACCAGAGTCTACGGAGGAAACGGAAACCGCTACACCTTAGTCATAGTAGATGACTACTCTAGGTATACTTGGACTAGATTCCTTAAAGATAAAACTGAAGCCTTTGATCAATTTGAAATATTTAGTAAGAAATTCAAAACCAATTAGGATGTATAATAGTGTCAATAAGAATCGATCACGGTAGAGAATTTGACAATGAAGGGCAATTTGGAGAGTTTTGTAATGCCAATGGTATTACACATAACTTCTCAACTCTACGCACTCCACAATCAAATGGCGTGGTAGCTAGGAAAATTATTAACACTAAAAGAATGAGTAGAACAATGGTTTAATTTTTTTTTTATTGAATGAACAATCGTTACCATAAAAGTTTTGGTGTAACGCCGTAGATACTTCAATTATCATTCTCAACGATCCGTAATTAGTGCCATCTAGGAAAACCACCTAATGAACTCCTGTGAGGTTAGGATACTAATCTTGATTATTTTAGAATGTTTGGAAGCAAGTGCTAATTTTAAACACTAAAGGACTACCTCATCTAAGTTTTGACCCAAATTCATACGAAGGTGTTCTTTTTAGGTTCTCAAAATAGTAATAGCCTGCTTCATCCTTAATAAACACCACTAGGAAATCGAAGAATCACTCAAGTGACATTTGATGGAAACTCCTCCACCCTTTTAAGACATTACACCTTAGTGGATGATGAGACTTAGATGAAGAAGAATGAAAATTAAGGTTACTAAAAGAAAATCTTAGAAATTGACATTAGGGATGAAACTTTAGAGAGAGATGATGAATTGAAATTAGTCAATATTAAGGAATATAGGAACCATCCATAGAAATGTCATAGGAAACCTTAACAAAGAATACTCTTAGGTCACAAGCCCAAAACCAGATTAACTTCTTTTGTTTTATATTAACTATAGAACCTAAGAATGTGAATGAAGCCTTAGCGGATAAAAGTTAGATAATCGCTATGCAAGAAGAATTAAATCAATTCATTGCTAACGACGTTTGGGAGTTAGTTCCACAACCTAGGAATATGATAATCATAGGAACTAAGTGGGTGTTTAGAAATAAGTTAGACGAGAACGCTATTGTTTCTCAAAATAAGGCTAGGTTAGTCGCTCAAGGATATAATCAACAAGAGGGTATTGATTATGATGAAACTTATGCCTAGTTGCTAGACTTGAGTCTATTAGAATACTATTAGCTTATGCTTGTGCATTAGCTTTTAAGATATTCCAAATGGATGTAAAAAGTGCATTCCTGAACGGATTTATCAATGAGGAGGTATACGTGGCATAACCTCCAGGATTCATTGACTTTGAAAAACCGGATCATGTTTATAAACTCAAGAAACTTTATATAGGTCTTAAACAAACACTAAAGCTTGGTATGATAGATTTAAACTTTTATTATTAAAACATGTGTACAAAATGGGAAATGATAGATAGCAAACATTTTACTAAGAGGAAGGTTCATACACAACCTCTATCATGTTCAAATATATGTAGACGAATTATATTCGGATAACCTTGTCAAGAACATGTGTGATGAATTTGCCAAAACTCATGCACTGACGAAGTTCGAGATAAGGTTGATGGTGAACTCAACTTCTTCTTGGATTACAAATAAATACAAATGGAAGATGGTATCTTTTCTTTTTCTTTTTTCTTTAATCTTTTCTAAATGTATTAAAGAAATGCTTAAGAAAATTTGGCTTAAAAAATTTTAAACTAATGATACCCCCCATGTCCTCGATACTAAACTCACGAAAGACAAAGAGTGTGAGTTGGTAGATAGTACCAAGTATCGAGGCATGATAGGTAGTTTTCTTTTTTTTTATACCTAACGAACATGTCAGCCTGTTTTTGCATGGTTAGTGTCTGCCTTTGTGCCGTTTCTAAGAGCTCCCAAAACCTCTCACCTTGATGCGATTAAGGTATCTTCCGATACAGTAAAGGCATACGTACTTAAGATGACGGTATCCTAAGGGGATCCGGCCATAGAACTCATGTAGTATATGCCGACTTGATCATGCGGGAGATTATGTGGACCGAAAGAGCGACTAGCGGTATTTGTCATGCGCGTGGATGTTGTTTGACATCTTGTTTCTTGAAAGAAACAACCTCAGCTCTTGCTATATCCACCACCGATAGCCGAAATAACATAGGACCTAAAAGGCATGTCAACAAGCACTATGGATGAAACAAGCTCTTATCAACTACGATGTTCGACTCAACGACGTCCCGATCATGTGCGAAAACAAAGGTGTGATTGACCTTAGCAAAAACCCGGTGCAACACTCTCGAACCAAACACATCAAAATTCGTCACCACTTTCTTCATGATAATGTCCAGAAAGGACATATCTCTATCTAAAAAGTGTCGTCCGTCGACAATATCGTCGACATTCTTACTAAACCCCTTAAACATGAATCGTTTAACTATCTACGTCTTGGTTTAGGAATGATGGAACACATTCTATGTTAGAAATACGAAAAAGTATCGGTCACTACCAATATAGTTAGTCGTAGCTCGTAGTAAGTTGTATGGTTAAGTTTGAAACCTAACCGGGCCAAAGGCCCATGGATAAGCCCACTAAGGGTCCATGGCCGGCCATTGTAAGTCACATATAAACACTCTACACACATGGAGAAGGTGTTGGTTGTTTATTTATCACTATTACAATAAATCTAATTTTTCATTTTTACTCTCATCTTCTAAGTGTTCATCAACCCATCTCTTTAACCTCTTAAAACTCTAGTGGATCCTTTCATTTATGTGTTAAGGATATTCTACAATGGTTCTACTATAAGAGCCTTGGGGGTGTTTGTGAAGTTTTGTGTGCGTTTTATACCTTTTGTGCCGATTAGTTTTGGTTCGAATCCATCAAAGAGTTTTCAATTTTTGAGGGTTTAAAAACGATAAAGCTTTTAACTTTCTTAGTTATCTTATTATAAATTAGAAGTACATGAAAATCTTTCAAAAACCATAAAAAATTAATATTTTTGATGTATTTTTGGTTAATAAAAAGAGGGTTTTGTACCAAGAATCTTGATTTCAAATTTTTCGTGTCAAAAACGTTAAATTTTGTGTTTTTAAGGTTCTAATAGTCTTAGATAGGTAAGAAGTACAAGAAAAATATGGTAAAAACGTCAAAAAGTGTGTCTTTTTAAGATTTTTGATTTTTGAGTTTCGAACACTGTTGGGCGAATTATACACATAGGCGAATTATACGTATTTTTCCTTCAGGCGATTTATACGTTTACTATAGGTGAATTATACGTGTCATTTGTTCATGCGATTTATACGTTTTTCCCTTCAGGCGAATTATACATATATTTGGTCAGGCGATTTATACGTCGTTTTTTTCTCAAAGGCGATTTATACACTTGTGTATCAAATGCAATTTATACAATCATTTGTGTGAATGCAATTTATACATTCTGTGTATCAAAGGCGATTTATACAATCACTTGTGTGAAGGCGATTTATACACTTGTGTATCAAAGGCGATTTATACAATCATTTATGTGAAGGCAATTTATACATTCTGTGTATCAAAGGCGATTTATACAATCACTTGTGTGAAGGCGATTTATACATTATGTGTAACAAAGGCGATTTATACAATCATTTTTGTGAAGGCGATTTATACGTGCTATCTTCCACAGGCGATTTATACGTCATTACCAAAGGTGATTTATACATCTTCCTTTAGGTGATTTATATGTTTTGCTTGGATGATTTATACACCTTACTAAGGAGAACTATACACACTTATTAGGTGAATTATACGGTTGTTCTTTGATTTGTAAAATCCCATGATAACTTAATTTCCCGGTTTCATCAAGAATTGTAAAATCCCGTGTATTCCGACAGACTCAACTTCATTAATCAAAACTCACTTTAACACAACAATCCTAAAAAAAATCACTGTACGATTCTTTTTATCTTATCACATTGTAAGTGAAATGGTTTTTAATTATTTCATTTTGGACAAAAGGAATATTCTTGCTGTAAGTATCTGATACTTCCGGTGCTGAACCACATCGTCCATATGTTGGACAAAGACCTGTATGATTCTTGAAAAGTAGAATCGGAATTATACATTGCAAAACTAGTGTACGCATAGAAGAATGATACTTGTAATCAGTGAAAAATGGTCCTCTCATTTGACCTACGATTTAAGAGAAACAGTGTGATCCGAACAAAGAAATATGCTGAATTATCTATGCTGAGAAAATTCCAAGCTAGATTTGTGATATGAAAGCTATCAATATCATTCTTCAAGGTCTTCCTGCTGATATCTATTCACTTGTGAATCATCACAGAGTTGCTAAAGATTTATGGGAGAGAGTTTAGTTACTGATGCAAGGTACCTTTTTAACAAAGCAGGAAAGAGAGTGTAAGCTATATGATGCATTTGATAAGTTTACTTACATCAAGGGGGAATCACTTCACAAGTATTACTTGAGATTTACTCAGCTGATTAACGATATGAACATCTACAAAATGAAAATGGAGCAATTTCACAGTTATTACCAAGTTCTAAATAGTCTTCCTCTGAATGGAGAGGTAAGTTTGTGACTAATGTCACAAGCTTTTAAAGATTGGGTATACTTCTAACTTTGATCAACTTTATGCATATCTTGAACAACACGAACTCCATGCAAATGAAGTCCGTATTATGCGTGAACACAATCAAGATCCACTTGCATTCGTTGTGAATCGACAGATGATACCACCTCACTTCAACCCTTATCAATCATCTTACAACAATCCTCAACTTCAACAACAGTTTTCATCATTACAATATGGATAAATTTAACCCAATCAACAATACTCATCTCATTATCCATCACAAACTCAATTCAATCATTCATCCATTCCACCATCACATACATTTCAGTCTCAAATGAATCATCAAACCTCAACTGTTCCACAAGTAATTCCACAAGTTGCTTATCAATCACCTCAAGCTCATACACAACCTATGACTGAATCACCATTTGGAGACTCAGGTTTTGTTGTTCCTGTATTTTCTCCTGGAGATGATCCGATTGCTTGTCTCAATAAAGCAATGGCTTTTCTAACGGCTGTAGCTTCTTCAAGGTTCCCTACTACCAATAATCAGCTCAGAACTTCCTCTAATCCAAGAAACCAAGCCACTATTCAAGATGGCAGGGTTACCGTGCAACAAGTTCAGGGGAGACAAGGGCAAAATTATTCTGGTACTACTTATAAGAGCAATGCTACTAGTTCAAGGGGAAATACTACAAGTGGACAGGCAAGAGTTGTTAGATGCTACAACTGCCAAGGTAAAGGACATATGGCTAGGCAATGCACTCAGCCTAAGCGACCAAGGAATGCTGCATGGTATAAGGAGAAAGCAATGTTAGCAGAAGCTCTGGAAGCTGGACAAATATTGGATGAGGAGCAACTCGCATTTCTTGCAGATCCAGGAATTCCGGCAGATAAAGCTCAGCCAATCATCCCTCATAATGCTGCTTTCCAGACTGAGGATCTCGATACGTATGATTCAGACTGTGATGATCTCTTAACTGCACAAGCGGTTCTTATGGCCAACATTTCCAACTATAGTTCTGACATTATCTCAGAGGTATCTAATTCTGAAACCTATCTGAATGATATGGATAATCAAAGTGTGCATGCATTGCAAAACAAACACCAATTATGAATTTTACAGCTAATGAGATATCTAGTGATAGCAATATCATTCTGTATTCCCAATATTTGCAAGAAACACAACAGGCAACTATTCAAGATACTAATTTACAAGCACAACAAGATTCAATGATTTTATCTGTGATTGAACAAATGTCCGAACAAATGATTAATCATGTGAATAATTAGGAAAAGGCTAATAAGGAACAGAATAATGAATCAATAACCGTTGAGTTAGAGAGATATAAGGAAAGGGTCAAAACTTTTGAACAACGTCTTAATATTGATTTAAGTAGTCGTGAAAAAATGATTGATTCTCAAATGGATGATATGATTAAAGAGAAGCTTGCACTGAAAGAAAAGGTTGACTCACTTGAACAAAATCTTTCTAAACAAATCAAAGAAAAGGAATCTTTATTGCAAACATTCAATGTTTTCAAAAACGAAGCCAAAGAAAAAGAAAATAAATACCAGGAAAACGAAATTGATTTGGAAAAGAAGATTAAGGAACTTGATAATATTGTTTATAAAGTGGGTCAATCTACTCAAACAGTGCACATGTTAACAAAGCCACAATCATTTTATGATAACATTCACAAACAAGCTCTAGGTTATCAAAATCCGTTTTATCTCAAGAAAGCTCAGCGGATTAAACCAACCTTGTATGATGGATGTGTTATTTCTGAAAAACATGATGCTATGCCTGTGGTTGATGATGAGGAAACATTGATTTTAGAAGAAGAGAGTCGATCAAAAATGTCTGAAAAAGCAAAGGATCCGGAAGCTATTAAACAAAACATTTCTCATAAACCTATTGATTATGAAAAGTTAAATAGACTAACTGAAGATTTTGGGAAACGTTTTTCTCCACAACAAGAATTATCAGCTGAACAAGCTTTTTGGTTTCGTATAGTCAATCCATCCATTGAACCTTCTTACACACCACCTGTCATAGTGGATGTTCCTAGTGAACTACCTAAGGTGAGTTTGGTGAATGCAAGCCTTAAAAAGCTTAAATTCCACCTCACCCAGTTTGACTCAGTGGTGAGAAAGAGGACAACACCTAGTGCTCTTGAAGAAGGTGAATGGGGGTTTGAACATACTAAAACTATTTTTAACAATGAAATTATTCCATTTCTAAAATCTTTAAAAGACATCTTCAATGTGTTTGATAAAGATCTTCTAAATGAAATAACAGAAGTACAAACAGTTTTTGACCAAATGGACGCGGCTGTTCAACAATCTTCGGTTGATAAACAATGTTTGGAAATTGCTAAGAAGGAAAACTCTTTTGGAAAATGATCGACTCTTACAAAAAAATCATGTCTCAAGATGTAATGTTAACTGTGATGAATTCTATGTCTTTGAATAATGATTCTGTAAATATGGAAATACAAGAGTGTCATTCGTGTGAAAAGTGTTTGAATCTTGATGCTGAGCTTTCCAAATCAAAACAAGCATATAATGATTTTTTGAAAAATTATTCACAACTTGAAAAACATTGTATTTCTCTTGAAGCATCAGTGCAATTATAACAAGAAGTTTTTCAAAATGATGAATCTTGCGTTAATCAAAATGCTGTTGAAATTCAAGAATATTTTGAAATCAATGATTTGAAAGCTCGGCTACAAGATAAAGACAAGACCATTTGTAATTTCAAGGCTACTATTAAATCTTTGAGAGAGAATACCAAGGAAGAGAACATTAATCCTGATAAATGTGATCTTGAGCCCATAAATAAGGAAATGGAAAATAGTGTGGCAGACTTGCTTTCTAAGAAAGAACGTCTTTGTAATGAAATTAATCATGTGAAGCAGGTTTTTAAAGATCAGTTTGACTCAATCAAACAGACACATGTTCATCATAAAGAACAAAGTGAATCTTTAATTAAAAAACTAAACTTAAAATCTGTGGAAAATAAGGATTTAAAAGCTCAAATTCAAGACAAATTTTTTGTGATAAGATCATTGAAAAATGATTTACGAAAGTCAAAACGAAAAGAAATTGTTGAAAATGTTGTTCACATACCTTCTGCCACCACTATTGCTCCATGCATGTTCAAGCTTGATTTAGAACCGTTGCCTCCTAGGTTATTGCAAAATAGGGAAGTTCATATAACCTATCTTAGGAACACTCAAGAATAAGCTAATATTCTTTGGGAAATAGTCGAACAAGCTAAGGCGAAACAACCTTTAGATAGCGAGTTAGACCTTGCCTATAAGTATGCCACAAGAATTCAGGAGTTGCTTGTATATGTTCAAGATACGTGCCCTAATGAGATAAGACCTAGAGCTAAGAAGGTTACTGTCAAACCCATGAACAATGTCAAGAAAGTTAGGTTTGCTGAACCTCTCACATCCTCAAGCAAGATTCAACAGGTAGAGTCTTCTAATACATCAGATTCTAACACACCTGTGTTGTCTTCTATAGGAGTGAAGTGTTCTATTAGTAATAGCGGATCAAAGCCTTAAGGCAATAAAAAGAATGATAGGATCTCGCAAACACCAAGTAGGAATAAGAAGAATAAAGTAGAAGCACAACCTAGGAAAGTAAATAAAGTGAATCGTGTTGTTAAACGTGTTTGTGATGTTAAGCATTCACTATCAAATGCGAATTCTAAAATTCTCTGTGCTACTTGTAACAAATCTATGTTTGATGGTGTTCATGATAAATGTCTTCTTGATCTTGTGCAAAATGGGAATAACCGTACTAAATCTGCTAAGAAACATAAAAAACAAAATGTTTGGAAACCTACGGGTCATGTATTCACTGAAGTAGGATTTAAGTGGAAACCAACAGGCAGAACTTTCACTATAGTTGGTAACTCGTGCCCTTTAACTAGGTTCACCTCAACTAACTCAGTGCCTCTTAAGCAAACCACTTCCCACTCAGCTGAAATACAAAAACCAAAGATAAAAGTCTATAGCAGGAAACCCAAAAATGTTAAAAACATAGGTTCAAGTAGTATAGCTAAGATTGTAGAATCTAAGAATGCTAACCACTCGGAACCCAATCAAACTTGGGGATCCAATGCAACAGATATTCCATCGTCTTCTTCTCTTGTCATGACAGGTTGTCCAAATTATACACTGGTATCTAGACTCTGGATGTTCGAAACACATGACAGGTAATCGCTCTCAGCTCATGAACTTTGTATCTTAAGGGTATACTACGTTGATGGACTTGGACATAATTTGTTTTTTGTTGGTCAATTTTGTGATGCGGATCTTGAAGTTGAATTTCGGAAAAACACTTGCTTTATTCGCAATTTAAAAGGTGTTGATCTACTTTCAGGGTCCCGAGACACAAATTTGTACACAATTTCTCTTGATGACATGCTTAAATCATCTCCGATCTGTCTTCTATCCAAAGCGTCAAAGACTAAGAGCTGGTTATGGCACTGTCGTTTATCTCATCTTAACTTCAGTACTTTGAACAAGCTAGCTAAAGAAGGTCTTGCATGAGGAATTCCTAGGCTTAAATTTCAAAAAGATCATTTATGTTCAGCATGTGCATTAGGGAAAAGCAAAAAATCCTCTCATCAACCCAAAGCTGAAGACACTAACCAAGAGAAACTATATCTTTTGCATATGGATTTGTTTGGCACAATGCGTGTGGCTAGTATTAACGGGAAAATGTATATCTTAGTGGTAGTCGACGATTACTCAAGATTTACCTGGGTCAGATTTTTGAAGAAAAAAGATGAAGCTCCTGCGGCCATCATCAAATGTATTAAAAACATACAAGTTCGTTTGAATGCCACTGCTTTGGAATTTTGGAGAGCTCTTTTGCTTTCGTAGTTTGTTTCTTGTCAAATTATTAGGCTTTTGTAACGTAACGCTTCTTAAGATTTTTATTGTTGCAAATTACTCCATAATTATTATTGTTTGTAGTTTTACTGAACAGTAATTGTAATACATTTATTGGCAATTGACTAGCTCCATATCTTCTTAATTAGCATACAAAAGTTTAGTCTCAACCAAATCTCGGTAGCAAGTGACCAGTTTTTGGTCTCTAAATCCAATAACACTGGTGTCTAAAAGTTAACGGCTCTGTTAAACATTGATAGTGAATCCTCCTGCTAGGCTTCTGTCAACTTCCATGATAATGAATCAGATTAGTCTTAAGCATGTCACAGAGAATAATAGGCTTAAGCTGTGTGAAGGGATTTTTTGGTTACCTAATGAGATGATCACCACCATTGACTACATTTCAATAAGGATCATATATAAACGAAGATCGACTCAAAACACAAATATAAACTCCACTAATTGCTACAAAACTTCTAACTATTTTTATACAATAATGTTTCTACAAAAACCTTTTTCTAGAGAACTTTTTCTAAACTAAATCCCCATATAGGAAATTCTGATCAGTCTCCTCAAGGAGACCTAGTATGTACTTACTCGTTTCCTTATAATCATCAGGAAAGTTTGTTGTAAATTTTAACCAATCACCCTCGTACGATACGTATTCATCTACGAGTCCGGTCAGTACTTGTAGAGTAGTAGAGTTTGTAACATAACCATAGCAATGCATAACTTCATAGCCTTAAATCGGTTGTGACATCGCTGAATGTCCTTTAATTCCCATTTTCTTGCGACGCGCTTATAAACAAGACGGATCAACTGGTAAAGAAAAGCGCACTACAGTATAAAAATATTAAGTATTATATCAAGATTGGTCAATGTGCTTATAGGTTGTGCAAGGTGATCCGTGGAATTTTAATTTTATTTTTGAGATGTTCGCCCTTTTCGTCTTTGTATTCTACAAGCCATCTTATGAGAAAATTGTTGCACTTGTTAGTGCCATGCCAACAGTACTCCCAGAGAAGGTGATTGGCGTCGACTACGCTAGTTAGCCACCATTTGCGCTCCAGCTTTCGGACCCTCCTGTCTATTGACGAGGCTCCTCAGCCGAAAGTATATGTAATTGGCATGACACTAACAAGTGCAACAATTTTCTCATAAGATTATACTGTTGCACGCTTTTCTTTACCAGTTGATCCGTCTTGTTTATTAGCGCGTCGCAAGAAAATGGAAATTAAGGAACATTCAGCGATGTCGCAAGATTTAAGGCTGTGAGGGTATGCATTGCTATGGTTATGTTACAAACTCTACTACTCTACAAGTACTGACCGGACTCGTAGATGAATACGTATCGTACAAGGGTGATTGGTTAAAATTTACAACAAACTTTCCTGATGATTATAAAGAAACGAGTAAGTACAATATCGATGATTGATTGAAGAACTTTTTCGGCTTCCTTACCGTTGCGATTACCTAGTAAAGCTTCAAATTTCCGAATGAATGGCTTCCCTTCGCAGTACTCCAAAGAATCTTTGTAAAGTTCAAAAAAATCCGCAACAACGCCGCTTTCGATAAGTGGATGGTGTTGTGATTGGACAAACTAGTTAACCAATAAACTACGAGATACGTAGCGGATAAATCTAGTTTGATATTATAAATTAACACACAAATAATTACTAACCTTTTGTTTAATGAATAAATTCAATAAACAAGTGTAGATCTAGATCTTGAAGCTTTAGTAAAATAACCACCTGTACGGTATGCTCACGCTACACGTCATGGGATACGTTAGCATGCTAGTGTTTGCTTTACGAAGATCACCACAAACAAACTAGGGTTTGGTGTTCTTGATAATACACGACCACAAGGTTTATATAACTGATCACACTTAATAAACAAAAGGGATAATAAGATTATGCATGTGTACTACATACGTAAGTATTGTGCATGCATATTAATTTTTCATGCACATAGATTCATGTGTATGTCGTGTATATCATATGGGTATTGTGAGGTATGGAACGAGCAAGAGAAAAGGAAGGGCAATGGTTGCTTATATAGGAATTAAACTTGTTCTCCAAGTTTTTGTAAACCACTTCATCACTTCCCAAAATTTGACAGTACGTAACGATCACAAATCAACAGATTGCTGGTGTCAAAATGTTGTTGATTCTATGCCACCATTGACATCTACGACTAGTAGAGGCTCGTCCATTTTTTTAATTCTTTAATCTGTAATCAGGGACGGAACTTGAACATTTTTATTGAAGAGGCCATTATATAAGATATTCATTTTAGGGGGGTCAATATACATTTTTCCTCAACACTTGGTGTAAAAAACAACTACTACTATTAATAAAAGGGTAAATTTTGTACATAACCACAATAAATTTGAGGGGGCCACAACCCCCTTTGGCCCTTACAAACTTCCGTCCCTGTCTGTAATTAGGATATATATAGGTGTAAAAAATAATTTTTTAAAGTTGATACTTTTAGCCCCCTAATTACTTTTCTTACTTATTATGTTTCGGCGTTTCGGCCCATAAATTTATTTAGTGTAACCACTTGATTTTTGGATATGTTTTAAATTTTCAAGCTTATTTTTACCAGTTAATTAAGGCTTTGTTTGTTTTTTTTATATAAAAATCACTTTTCTTCTCTTTTGTCTGACGGGCAGAGATTTTGTTTGTTTTTTTGCAGACATAAGTGCTAAGAAACACTTCTTACCTCTTTAATATTTCAGACATAAACTTTCACTTCTTCTCACTCACTACAAGAAAAAAAGGCTTTAATGACGAATGGAAAATCGTCACTATTAGAGGAAAAAAATTCGTCACTAAACCAATTTAATGACGAAAATCGACGTCGTCACTTGTCGTCATAATAGCTCCGTCATAAATTTATTAATGA
>BQNB010049202.1:0-42159 GCA_026074375.1 Tanacetum coccineum
TCTTATATATCTTGTGCTGTTGATCTTCAGTAACACGCCCCGGACCCTTATTCCGCTGCGACCCAATTTGGGGGTGTTACACCAGTTAGTGCTGCTAGGTCATTCAAGACTGATGCACCCAAACCCTCAGTGAATGTTAGAAAACAAAAGACAAATGCTTTTCAAAAGTTACATTCACCATTAAGAAGACTTTTTTACCAACAAACAGCACTTAAAAACAGAAATTTAAATAACAAAGTTAATACTGTCAAGCCAAATTCTGTTAATACTGCTAAAGGAAAAAAGAATGACAAGTGCTGTTGGGGAACAAGGGATAAATGCTGTTAAGCCTACAGCATACTGGGCATGGAGACCTAAAATAAAGATGATAAATCATGTCTACAAGAATACTGGATCATGTATTTGTAAGCAATTTAACTATGTTGATCCAACAGGCAGAAACAAGTCAGTAATGGCTTGGGTTCCCAAGAGAAATTAATTCTCTTGTGACAAGTATAGTTAGTTCTGCTAATTATACTTGATATTGCTATGTTAGTATTGCTATTGTATTTTCTATGTTTTAGACTAACATTTGCAGGTTATAAAAAGAAGGATAGTTGGATTTGAGGGGAGGATTTTGATAAGAACTTTGATGATAGAATGGATGGTCTTTTAGTGTTGGTTTTACAACCACACAACAAATGGTCATCAATTCACCATGCTTAACAGGCATAAGAACTGGCTAGTCCATAAGCAAACGGCTTTTGGTAAAGACTTTTCAAATCCGTTTATGGTTGACAATTTACCAAAAATTGTAGGGTTTTCAACTCTCCTTGCTTCACAGCAAATAGTTGGCTAGTCCAGGATCAAACAGTTCTTGGTAAAGACTAATCAAATCTGTTGATAGCTGATAGTTTGCTAAAAACTATATGGTTATCAATGCACCATGTTTTTTCAATGAAGCATTGGCTACTCCAGGGCAAACAGAAGCTGGTAAAGAGTCATTAAATCCGTTTATGGCTGGTAGTTTGCCAAAAACTATAAGTCCAATTATCCACCTCTCTCAAAAGGTTACACATTTAGAAGTGAAGATGACAGTCTGAAACTTATAGAATTGATGGATTTGTGTACCAAATTGATTGATAAAGTTATCATTTTGGAAAATGCTCTTAAATAGTATAAGGAGTCTCATGTTCAGACTCTAACAATGTTGATGAAGAAAGTCAAAAGATTGGAAGACAAGCTCAAGTTATGATTTCATATGCAAAAGAGTATTTGATTTCAGGATCCTGTCAAACAGGGGAGGATGGAAGAAACACAAAATGCATGAGTAGAGTATGACAAAATTCAAAGGTATGAACTATGAGCAGGTCTATATTTGAAGAAGAGTACAGGAAGTTATGCTTGGTGTTAATACTGCTAGGTATAAGCTTAATACTGCTAGTGTTAAGTTTGTACTGCTGGGGATATATTTCTACTACTGAGAGAAACTTAGTATTGTTAGGTTCAAGTTACTACTGCTAGACCAAACTTAGTACTGCTAAGTGACCGTTAGTATTGTTTGAGCCATAACAAAATTAGAAAAAAAGCCGTTGAGATATTTCTGCCAACAACCTAGCTTATAAGGTTTCATGATAAGCTAAAATCTTTTATTTCTCACAAAATTCCACAAAATTCTAGATTATTAATCAAGTTTTCATTCATCAAAATGGAAAATTTGGAGTTTTGCGACAAACATAATATTGTAACTTGGGAATATATCTTGCTGGGAATGACAGAAGCAAAAGATTCTGAAGTTTGCAAGATTACAAGAAAAGATGGAAGTTCAAGCTTTCATGGAGATATTTAAGCATTGTTAAGAAGACTTGATAGACAAGATCTGAGACAACTCTACAGCTTGGTTCAAGAAAGATTTAAAGATCATCCACTTGAAGGTCGTGATTTAGATCTATAGGGAGATCTTAGGATGTTATTTGATCCAAATGAAGAAGATGACATATGGTTGAATCAACAGTATTGGGAATTACTGAGATGGAAATTGCATGAATACAGTGGTGTTCACTCTTTGTTCCTAGATGGTACATCAATACAGATCAACATGTTAGTAGAAAAGAAGTATCCACTAAAGAAGGAAATCTTGGAAAAGATGATCAACTTGAAGATTGAAGCAGAAGAAGAAAGTACGATGGCACATGAGCTTATAAAGTTTATCAAATCTCAGATTGCAGAACAAAGTTAGTTATGAAGAATTTTTAAAAGCTAACAGGAAAGGAAGCTAAAGTGTTTGAAAGAATCCTCTCAAAATCAAAGAGCTTTAATTCAAGAAACTTAAGATTTAAAGGTAAATCATAAGTTTAGGGGAGGATTGTTGGGAATTAAAGAGCTTCTACAAGATAATGCTGCTGAAGGACTTATTACTACTGTTAGTTATAGTTACTACTGTTAGTTATAGTTACTACTGTTAGTACAATGTTAGTACTGTCAGTATATAGTTAGTACTGTTAGTTAGTGTTTTAGTGCTGCTTATGAGATATGTATGAGATAAATTAGGAATAGATATGCATGATCTCTGCATAATCTCCTAACGCGTTTTGTAAGCCTATTAGGGTTTTTCCTTAGTGTATAAAAGGAACCCTTACGGCATAGTTAGATATTCATACATAGATCAATATTCAGAGAATAGAAGAAGAACACGATTAGCTATTAGGCAAAACATATACTTGTTTTGCGATTTGTTCAATATAGTGAAAGTTTTGTGTTCATTGTTTGATTGTTTCTTTTGAGTATATAAAGATTAATTCCGCATAGTCTTTATATATACACCACAAGGTTTCTAATCTAGTTGTTTAGATTTATCTAAGGAGTTAAAGATCCATTCAATTGGAACCAACATGTAACCGTATTGTTCTGATCAAATAATATTGGGGCTTGGAATATTTGGTAAAACCTTGTTGAATAACTTTGTTCATTATGCTATTTCCGCTATGCATTATTCCATGTTCAATGTTATTATATCCTAGATGGCTTAAACGGTCCTAGAAGATTATCAACGATTATTTAATCTTCAACATTATTAGTATAATTTTCTCAATATTAAAAATTGTTTTAAAACCAAAAATCTTAAAAGATAATCAAGCATTTTTCTTCAAAACATTAACATGGATTTCAATTCATATCTCGCCGTGGAAACGACACTCGAAAGATAGACTATTACTTTTCCTAAAGTAATTTTTTTATCTAACGGGATATACTATATATTATTACGACACACGTTTGACGTTTATCAAAATGGCGCCGTTGCCGGGGAGAGGTGTACGATTTTTACGTTTTGTTTCGATGTTGATGCCTTGAAGATCCTTTCTTTGGAAAGTTTATTTTCTTACTTATTAAAAAATATATAAAAATCCAAAAATATTTTCTTTTTTTTATTTTATTTTTATTTTATATAAATATTAAAAATACTAAAAAATATTTTTATTTTTATTATTATCTTTATAAAAAATCTAAAAATATTCTCCTTTATCCTCTAATTTCGTTTGATTCTTATCTTCTTTATCTTCTTATTCGTTTAATTCTTCGACATGTCTTCGTATAACCAATGTGGTTGCTTTAAGTGTGGAGGCCCGTTTGGTGATATTTTTCAACGGTGTACTTGTGTGCGGTGTAGAAGAAACTATATGGATGAAGTTTGTTCTGTATGCTGTTTTGGAGATGGAAATTCATTCGCTTATGATCCAAATCCGAATTCTTTCAATGATCCTCCAAATTTTTCAGACTACCCTCTACAACCCCAGTACGAATCATAGTTGTGCGAATTATGTGGGAATGATTCTCACCATAGATATGATTGTCCACCACGGTTCCCGCTTGTCTATGAGAAGGAACCGAGCTACAATCAAAACTTTAGTGCTAATTAATATCCACAAAATTCACAAAGTTTTCCACAACAATATCTTTGCTGTGAAAACTGTGGGGGTCCTCATGAGACTTTTCAATGTCAACCGATGAATCAAAATTACTATGAACCTAACCCTTGCTATAATTCTAATTCTTCCGGTTTTGACCAAATCCAACCCCCGTAGTATTCCGTCGTTCATCAACCCCCTCAAGAAACGAGTACGGAAATGTTGCAAGCTAGAGAAAATCTAATGGAAGCTATACAAGCCTTTTTAAAGAAGTATGATCAAATACCTCCTGAAGAAAAGAGTAAGGCTTTATTGATTAGCTGAGGGAGAATTTTCTTTAAATTAGCAAGTGTGGAAGAAGAGCATAATCAACCAAAAGATATACAAGAATTGCTACTCAAACTTATTAATTATTTGTAAATTCTTAATGGAATTCAACTAAAACAAGAAGAGCAGGCAGCTAAAGTTAGTTCTCAATATTGGAAGCCTCCTATTTTATATGATGACGATGATGACGATGATGAGGAAAGTTCTATTCCTTTAAGAGATATTATTTCTGAGCTTCCTCTTTCAGTTGCAATCATACCCGGCTTACCAATTACGGACTCTCTCATAATGGAGGATGAGCATCTTAACACTATTCCGAAAACAGAATCAGACGAAGTAATAAAGTTTAGTGTTGAGGATTATTCATTCAGTGAAGTTGAGGTACTTACGGACTGATAGTGATTGTGATTTACCTTCGTGTAATGATTTCTCTCCCATTAACGTTTATGAGGAAAAATCCATGACTTTCTCTAACCCTCTCTTCGATTCAAATGATGATTTTACCTCTAGTGATGACGAGTCACTATCCGATGAGGACGTTCTGGAAGAAAATGTTAAAATTTACTCGAACCCTCTTTTTGAATTTGATGACGAATACATTTCTAGTGACGTAAATCCTCTTTTTGATGAGGTGTTAGAGAACATCGAGAGTAAGGACTCTTATGTTTCTAACCATGATGAGCAGGCTTTGTTAGTCACACCTTTTTCTGATGATAATGAGGATGAGTGTTTCGACCCAGGTGGCGATCTTGATGAGATTGAGTTTTTACTTCACCGTGATCCGTCTAAGATAAGCGTTGATTCCATTCTCGAGGGGTTCACCGATGAACCGCTCTCGAAGAGAATGATGATTTATTTGATTTGGAATCTAAAGAGAATGAATGGAAGAAGATTTTGTACGATGCTCCAATTGATGATTTAATGACCAAGGATAAAGTTTTCGACCCTGGGATTCCGAAGAAATTTTTTTCTCCAACATATGTGAGCTTACCCTTTGAGGATCACCATTATCTTTCCCTCACAAATGTTATTACGAATTTTTCTTCCTAATTTCACCTGTCCGGTGGAATCTCCTTTTCTTCTCTCCTCCGGGAGTAAGGATACTATTTTTGCCCCCGGCATCTCTGCTTTTTATTTTTCTCTAGAACCGGTGGTATCTCATCGGAGTGTGTGGCACCCCGTAAGAAAATTTAATTCCCATTTCGTTAAGTAAAAGTCATGTACTGCAAGTTTGCGAATTCACCGTTAATTTCAACAAGAGGTCATTTTATGATCGTCAATGCATTACTTTTGTCATGGAAAGTTTAATTAGCACACGAATATCACCACTATTGCTCTTGTGTCTAAGAGGATATTTTAGAACTTGTAGCGATAAAACAATATTTATTTTTACAATTGTCAAACGAAGTCATTTACTTAGATTATTTTCATGAAACCATCTACGTTCAATAACCATGCAAATCTTTAAGAGAATTCAAAAGAAATATACACTTAAGAATACATCTAAACCAATATCAGGTATATGCACATGCATATATATAAAACCAACTCATAATAATGGAAAAACATCCATCATCACCAATCCTTACACACTACCCTACCCACTTTCTTATTTTGAAAACACCTATCACATGATGCGTCTCAAAACAATCTGATACAATTCAAAATGGAAAAGATGAGAAATAGTAGAAATTCTTTAATAGTATTAGAAAAGGAAAATGATGACAAAAAAGTATTAGAGAACTACACTATGATTCAATAGTAGTATAGGGCCATTCCACATGCAATATTTCAGTAGCTAAGCCAACGATTCAAGTATAAATGATGAACCATGCATGAGCAAATCTATCATAACAAAAAATCTGAAAACAAGAAGTAATCACAATACGGTTTGAGTTTAGGATTTTCATTGAATTTAAGAGTCTAGAGACGCCGAGTTTAAAAAAAAGTAGTAACCAAGGGTGGTTCGAGCCTCTCATCATCATTACCTCTCCTCGTTGCCTAGTAAACTTGGACCTCGGTAAGTCACCCTCGTAAGCTTAACGTCTAACTTTATTATGTCGCTCGCATTGTAGTCTAACAAACAACGCAAATGAAACACGTCTAGCCTAGCGAGCCAGAAGAGGACTTGGGCCATGCATGGAAAGTGTACGATGCACGGGGTACAACCTATGCATACTCTTTGAGTACGTACGCATGCCAAGCTTCTCGTCGTACCTTGCATAAAATAGCTGTACATATGAAAACTAAAATAACATCATCGTTCAAGAAAATGAACAATGAACCATGAAGTTTTATAAAAACCTTGACCAGGTACAAAATTTCTAAATGTTGGCTTACAAGGGACGTGTAGGTATTAGGACTATACGTAAATGGCATAGGAACCATATATTGTGACCTCGACGTAAACTAAGGGCGTGACTAAGTAACCCAAAAACGAACCACGCCGACCCTTTTGTTCGCTATGAGTGCGTCACAGACGTTGTGGAAAATGAACAACTCATGCTCGTTGGTTCATACCCATAACTCGTAAACCTTTGATACAAGTAGCACATGAGACGTACCACTATGTCATGAAAATGTACCACCTTGTCACGGTCGTTGCGTTGTAAGAAAACATGGCCACAACAGCCACAATTGCGTCTGTTCATGGCGCATAAAAGTTCGTCCTTGTGACTAGCCTAAGCCGGTCTCGGCTGGGATGTGCCGAGAAGAAAGTCGCTACATGGAATGATCTCGCCTTCAAAATTCATAATTCCTTGGGTGGATACGTTACATTTAGAGGAATCTACAATTGTCTTAAAAAGTCGATTGGATGGTCCGAATTTTGAAAATGAGCACTCCACACATTTATTGATATCTATCCATAGGTGAGTGAAAGTGTCAACACCCCACTCGGATAAGAGGACAAAGGAATCAATTATTGTGTCAAGTCGAATACATATATAAAAGCAAGCGACAAATACTTTATTAAATTAAAAATGCAAATCATAAAAAAAAATTGACTCTTCATCAGTATTAATTCCAACAAAAAGTCAAATGAAAGTAAATCTTCAAAAGGAAACAGGTCTTAAAATACCATAAATCCAAATAAAAAGGGTTCTTCTAAAGGTGGGTCCACTAAAAGCTCCAACCATCCAAAACAAAATCAAACTCATATCCCAGCTTCCCGCTTAGTACCTGCCGCAGGAAAAGAAAACGCGGCTGAGCTAACGCTCAGTGAACAAATATAATAATAATAACGGTAATAAACGAAAGGAATGAACAAATGAATCACGAGAAACCTTGCCAAACAAATGCCAAACGATATATATAGAACCAGACGGAATCTAGATAAGAGTATTCAAAGAATTGCCCAAACAGCCGCGAGCCACAACAAATATCTAAAAACATGATAACATGAATTGACCCACTAAACAAATATCAGATAATCATTAATTCAAATGTACACAAGCAAGTTCCTCCTGTGTACCAAATGTGATATGGGGTGTATTGCACACACACAACTATTCACCTAAACTGAACATGAACAAAGTACCTAGGATGCATCCATACGCTCCCTGCAAAACAAAGTTATATCCATATACACAAGCACTATGGCGAGTGTATAAACATATATAATCAAATCATAATAAGTGCACATACAAAAGGGAACGCCGTGGACCCAATCACCCCGCCACGGAATAGTGTCTTGACCATTGGTGCATTAATGACATGGTATGGATACCTACTATGACTAGATACAAATAGATCAGGGAAGATAAAGGCAAAGATATCAAGTGAAAAAGTTGCACAAATCAATCCAAATATGGGTAACGGAATCCCTAGAAGATATTCCAAAACACAGAACACAGATTCGGATACAAACGAATAGCGAATCAAACGGATGTCAATATCAAACGCAGTCATGATTCGGATCGCAAAGCAAAGGAATATCCAAATAGAATCAAGTAGCACAAACAAATGGAGAATGAAGTGGTCCCTATCAATAGGACGGAATATCAGTACCTTAAAGAATAGCAATCGAAGAGAAATGAACACAAAAGCAAGAGATCACAACACCTTCACCGAATCTACAAGAACCATGATTACCATATATTACATATATTTTTTTAAGTAGTTTTACACTTGATCTTACCATAAATAAAGTTTACTTGACCTAATTAAGGTTTCCAAAAATTTCAGATCTTTGACTTTTAACCTTTTTTTTTAAATTTTTTCCAAGGTAAGTTTTCATACATAAATGACCCATAAAAACATCTTCTAGAATTACACCAAAAATTACAGAGGTTCCTACATATGTCTAATACACCCAAGATCATTGGTTTAATTTATTTCCCTTGTTTAACGTATTCCCTTTGACCCTTTGTTACCCAAAAACTGATCCGAATTTCGATTTGACAGAAACCTTCGAACAGGTTTCACGCGTTAAAAAACCCACTTAAACAATCTGAAAATTCTTGAAAAAAAAGCATTGGATGTAGAATATATCATGGAGATTTACAAATCAAATTTTTAAAGTCTAACCTCCTTCGGTTTGAGAAATAAATAATTCAAAACTACAAATAAAATTTTTGGCCAGAATCCCTGCAGTTTTGAAACTTTCAATCTTATTAAATCTTAAAATTTGGTCCTTTCCAGACTCCAATTGACATGAGGGCCGGATTTTCCAGAAACTAGGACACTCTTCGTGAATTTAACTTTAGGCTCAAGATTCATGTTAAAACACTTTTTATCATCAAGTATACCACGTTGAACCATGACCTAAACATTATGCCCAGAATTATTAACCATGAAAAACCCTAATTAACACCCATCACAAAACCAAACCTAGGGTCTTCCATAACATGTAATTTAACCATTTAATTTGATTAAACCCTAGGATAATTGACAAGAACATAATAACACCATTATTTCTTACAATATTTTAGGTTTTATGAAAATTTTACATTATATGTATTCTATAGGTGCTCAACAAGAATGAAACAAAAATCAAGAATTACCTTATAGAATCGAGGGAGGTGTACAAGATCAATAACACCAAGAAACCAGAATGACACCAAAGAATGAAAGTTCAACAAACCACACCAAGAACACAAAACTTCAAGGATTACCCAAAAACACCTAAACCTTCTTCTTGCTCGAAGCTTCTATGGAGGAATATACACAATTATGGAGAGAAAAATTTTAGAGAATGATGGGAGAGGGTGAATATGGCCGGCCTTATATAAAGAAAAAGAGGGGACAAGATTTTCTTAAAATTTAAGGAGATTACAAGATATTTGCTTAACCTTTTTACACTCTTTTCCTAAAAATTTACATTTGCTACAAAAAATTAAAAAGATCTTCTTGTAAAATCACCCCTATGGGCGGTCTAAATTGGAGGAGGCGGGGGGACAAAATAATTTTTTTCCTTTTTGAAGATTACACAAAATACTTGCTAAAACCTTTTTAGATAATTATCCTTAAAATAGGTTTGTTAATAAAAAGAAAGGTAAATAAACAAAATACTCAAATTACAAAAAGATTTTAATATTTTTTTTAAGTAAGGGGCGGCCATATTCACCCTATTCTCCCATACTCATTTCTAAATTTTTCTCTCCCATAATTGTGTATATTCATCCACTAGAAGCTACTCGTAGCAAGAAGATAAGGTTAGGTTTTTGTTTTTCGGGGGTATCCTTGAGTTTTGGTGTCTTGGTGTAGGTTTTGATACTTCATTCTTTGGTGTACTTCTTGGTTATTGGTGTTTGTCTTGTACTCCTCCCTCATTCTTAGCGTTAATTTTGATTTTGTTTCATTCTTCCTTGTTGGTCACCATAATTTACATATCATATGTAAAAGCTTTTCATAAAAAACCTAAAAATATTTAAGAAATAATGTGTTTATGTTTTTGAAGTCAATTTCTCTAGGGTTAATCTAATTAAAATGTCTAAATTACATGTTATGAAAACCCATGGGTTCGGTTCTTGTTGGGTGTTTATTAGCGGGCTTTCATGGTTAAGTAATTCTGGGACTTCATTTGAGGTTCACTTGTTCAACGGGGTATCAACTTGATGATAAAAAGTGTTTTTACATGATTCTTGAGCCTAAGCTTAAATTCAAAGTGTATAGTTTCTGGAAAAAATCAGGCGCCTTCCATGTCAATCTGTGAGGTCGGGCAAGGTCAATTTTAAATTTTATAAGATTAGTGTCAAAAATCTGCAGATTCTGGCCGAAAATTTTTGTTGTAGTGTTTGATTTTTATTTCTCAAACCGTAAGGAGTTAGACTTTAAAATTTGATTTGGTAAATCTTCATGATATATTCTACATCCATGATTTTTTTTCAGAATTTTCAGAATTGTTTAAGTTGGGTTTTTACGCGTGAACTTTTCGAAGGTTCTGTCAGATCAAATTCGGGATCAGTTTTGGGTAACAAGGGTCAAAGGGATACTTAAACATGGAAATAAATTAAACCAATTGTTCATGTGCTGTATTAGACATATGTAAGAAACCATCTATAATTTTTGGTGTAATTTTAGAAGATGTTTTTATGGGTCATTTATGTATGAGAACTTACCTTGAATAAGTAGTCAAAATCTGAAATTTTTGGAAACCTTAATTAGGTCAAGTAAACTTTATTTATGGTAAGATCAAGTGTAAAACTACTTTTTATAATATATTGTATATATATGGTATTCATGGTTCTTGTAGATTCGGTGAAGGTGTTGGGATCTCTTGCTTTTGTGTTCATTTCTCTCTGATTGCTTATTCGTTAAGGTACAGATATTCCGTCCTTTCCTTTAGTAAGGACACTTCATTCTCATTTGTTTGGCTACTTGATCTATTTGATATTCCTTTGATTTGCTATCCGTAATCATGACTCGTTTGATGTTAGACTATTCCGATTTGATTCGGATATTTTTCCGTTTGTCATGAATTGTTGGTTCTTGTTTGGACTATGCTTCTAGTATTTCGTTTCCATATTTGGAATATTTTGACCAACCCTGTTCACTTTTTTCTTTGCTTTAATTTCCCTGAGCTATTTTGTACTCTAGTCTTAGAGGTACCCATGACAATGTCATTAATGCACTCAATGGCATGACACTCTTCAGTGTCCGGTGTGATTGGTCCACGGCGTTCCCTTTTGTATGTGCACTTATTATGATTTGATTATATATGTTTATACACTCGCCATAGTGCTTGTGTATATGGATATAACTTTGTTTGCAAGGGCAGCATATGTATGCATCCTAGACTATTTGTTTCTGTTCGTATTAGGTGATTAGTCTATGTGTCGGTGCCATTACACCCCATATCACATTTGGTACACAGGGAGGAACTTGCTTCGTGTACACTTTGATTATGATTATCTGATTATTTCGTTTAGGGTCTATTTCATTGTATCATGTTTTAGATATTTTGTTTGTGTGCGCCTTGTGGGCATTCCTTTTGATTACTCTTATCCCTATTTACATTCGTTCTATATATATCTTTTGGCTATTTTTTTGGTCAGGGTTCTCGTGATCCGTTTTGTTTCATGCCTTCGTTTTATTACCTGTTATTATTATATATTTGTTCTCTGAGCGTTAGCTCAGCCGCGTTTTACTTTTCCTTTGCGGCAAGTCACACCTAAGCCGGGATGGGGAAGTGGGATATGAGTGTTGATGGGGTAGGAGCTTTTTTAGTGGACCTCCCACCTTTAGGAAGAAACTCTTTTTATTTGGATTATGTTTTAAGACCTTTCATTTTGAAGATTTCTTTATTTGACTTTGTTGGAATTTTTTTTTTTTTTTAAAAAAAATTTTTTTATTTACTGGGGGGTTTTGAGAAAGTCATTTATTTTATGGATTTGGACATTTTAATTCAATTAAAGTATTTCGCTTGCCTTTTTATATATGTCTGATTTGACTCCATATGTGTATTCTTTGTCTCTTTATACGTGAAGTGGGTGGTGTTCAACTTTCACTCCCGTATGATAATATCAATAAATGTGTGTGTGCTCATTTCAAATTTCGACACATCCAATCGACTTTTTTAAGGAAAATTGTTCGGTTCTATAAATGTAAGTTCCACTCCCTAGGAATTTTGATTTTGAAGGCACGAGGATCATTCACAATGTAGCGACTTTCTTCTCGGCACTCATCCCAGCCAGAGACCGGCTTATGTGGACCAGGATTTTGACACCCCACAAAGATTTAGTATAAGAACTCCTACGGTCCATCGGTTAAAATTCTTAAGGTTTCCGTTTTTAACTAATACTTTATTTAGAAGACAATACTAAAAAACGAAATTAGTCTTAGTTCAAAAGGCATATTTAAATTTTTAGAAATAAGACTTAGTTTCCCTAGTTATTTATTCAATCACAGTACATTTACACTTAACATTTAATATAATCTTTACTTTATATCCTCCCACCCCTTTAATAACGAACTGTCACCATCCAGGCAGCGCGAACCACCCGACCATGGTCACGTTGTTTATTTCGGCTTTCGACCTTGCTCCTTTTATGAAGACTGTCACATTGGTATGCGAGACGGACCCATGATCCAGTAATCTGCACAAGGGTATTTTTATTTTTATTTATACTTATCATACGTATTTTTTTTATTTTAATTACCACAATATATATAAAAAAAATCCTTTTTAGAAAATTTATATATAAATTTGAACTAAGACTAAAAAGTCTAAATCGTTGATTTTAAAGGAACTATTTCTAAGTGATAACAACCCACTATCTTGGTATATAATTTCCACGAAAAGAGCACGGTATTATTAGTCCGTGTTAGAAGCTTTGGGGAGGAAAGACACAAATTAACTCTATGAGCTCTTAAGTATTTCCAACTAATCCTTGACTTAGCATCCACCAACTTTTATTCAACATCTATCATTTCTGTTCTTCGCAAATTTAAAATCTTTAATTCAAAAAAAAATAACTAAAAAAAATAACGGGGGATCTTTCCGGGCGATATGTAGTCTAATAAAAATCAAGCTTTGCATATTCCAAAAGTCTTTTATGGACCAAACTTGCAAACTCTTGTCTTTTCCATGCCTAGAATTCGCATTTTTAAAGCTTTCTTGTATAGAAAGACTAGCAAAGCTTAAATTTATGATGTAAGGAGCAAGTGTGATTACTTCTTGTTTTCAGATTTTTTGTTGTGATAGATTTGCTCATGCATGGTTCATCATTTATACTTGAATCGTTGGCTTAGGTACTGAAATATTGCATGCGGAATGGCCCTATACTACTATTGAATCATAATGTAGTTCTCTAATACTGTTTTGTCATCATTTTCCTTTTCTAATACTATTAAAGAATTTCTATTGTTTCTCATCTTTTCCATTTTGAATTGTATCAGATTGTTTTGAGACGCATCATGTGATAGGTGTTTTCAAAATAAGAAAGTGGGTAGGGTAGTGTGTAAGGATTGGTGATGATGGATGTTTTGCCATTATTATGAGTTGGTTTAGATGTATTCTTAAGTGTATATTTCTTTTGAATTCTCTTAAAGATTTGCATGGTTATTGAATGTAGATGGTTTCATGAAAATAATCTAAGTAAATGACTTCGTTTGACAATTGTAAAAATAAATATTGTTTTATCGCTACAAGTTCTAAATTATCTTCTTAGACACAAGAGCAATAGTGGTAATATTCGTGTGCTAATTAAACTTTCCATGACAAAAGTAATGCATTGACGATCATAAAATGACCTCTTGTTGAAATTAACGGTGAATTCGCAAACTTGCAGTACATGGCTTTTACTTAACGAAATGGGAATTAAATTTTCTTACGGGGTGCCACACACTCCGATGATACCACCGGTTCTAGAGAAAAATAAAAAGCGGAGATGCTGGGGGCAAAAATAGTATCCTTACTCCCGGAGGAGAGAAGAAAAGGAGATTCCACCAGTCAGGTGAAATTAGGAAGAAAAATTCATAATAACATATGTGAGGGAAAGATAATGGCAATCCTCAAAGGGTAAGCTCACATATGTTGGAGAAAAAAATTTCTCCAGAATCCCAGGGTCGAAAACTTTATCCTCGGTCATTAAATCATCAATTGGAGCATCGTACAAAATCTTCTTCCATTCATTCTCTTTAGATTCCAAATCAAATAAATCATCATTCTCTTCGAGAGCGGTTCATCGGTGAACCCCTCGAGAATGGAATCAACGCTTATCTTAGACGGATCACGGTGAAGTAAAAACTCAATCTCATCAACATCGCCACCTGGGTCGAAACACTCATCCTCATTATCATCGGAAAAAGGTGTGACTAACAAATCCTGCTCATGAAGGTTAGAAACATAAGAGTCCTTACTCTCAATGTTCTCTAACACCTCATCAAAAAGAGGATTTACGTTACTAGAAATGTATTCATCATCAAATTCAAAAAGAGGGTTCGAGTAAATTTTAACATTTTCTTCCGGAACGTCCTCATCGGATAGTGACTCGTCATCACTAGAGGTAAAATCATCATTTGAATCGAAGAGAGGGTTAGAGAAAGTCACGGATTTTTCCTCATAAACGTTAATGGGAGAGAAATCATCACACGAAGGTAAATCACAATCACTATCACTCTCGGATGTATCCTCGGACTCACTTGGGATTGGAACAAGGTCCTCAACACTAGACTTTATGAATTTGTCTGATTCTTTTTCAGGAATAGTGCTAAGTTCCTCATTCCCTATGATGAGACAGTCATCGGGTTCCAAAGTCGGTAAAACGGGTGTGATTGCAATAGACGAAGGTATTTGAGAATCAATTTCATTCAAAGGAATAGTACTCTCCTCGTAATCATAGTCATCATCGTCATCATAGAAAATAGGAGGCTTCCAATATTGAGAACTAACTTTAGCTGCCTGCTCTTCTTGTTTTAGTTGAATTCCATTAAGAATTTGCAAATCATTAATAAGTTTGAGTAGCAATTCTTGTATATTCTCTTGTTGATTTTGCTCTTCTTCCACAGCTTGCTTAATTTTAAGAAATCTCTCCTCAGCTAGCAATAAAGCCATACTCTTTTCTTTAGGAGGTATTGGAACATACTTCTTTAAAAAGGTTTGTTTAGCTTCCATTAGATTTTCTCTAGCTTGAAACATTTCCGTACTCATTTCTTGAGGGGGTTGATGAACGACGGAATACTGCTGTGGAAAACTTAGTGAAGTTTGTGGAAAATTATTATTATCAAAGTTTTGATTGAAACACGGGTCCTGATTATAGATAAACAAAACTTGAGGTAGATAATCATAACCATAGTGAGCATCGTTCCCACATAACTCACAAGAATACGTCTGGTACTAGGGTTGTGGAGGGTAGGCGGAAAAATTTGGAGAATCATTGAAAGAATTCGGATTTGGATCATAAGCGAATGAATCTCCATCTCCAAAACAGCATACAGAACAAACTTCATCCATATAATTTCTTCTACACCGCACACAAGTACACCGCTGAAAAATATCACCAAACGGGCCTCCACACTTAAAACAACTACATGGGGTGAATGTCGATATAAGAATTAAAGAAATAAGAGGATAAAGAAGATAAAAATTAAACGAGGATAAAGAAGAATATTTTTATATTTTTATAAAGATAATAAAAATAAAAATAAAAATATTTTTGGAATTTTTTAATATTTATAAAAGAAAAGGAAAAATAAAAATAAAATAAGAAGAAAAATATTTTTAGATTGTTATATTTTTAATAAGTATGAAAATAAACTTTCCGAAGAAAGGATCCTCAAGGCACTAACTTCAAACACCACGTGTAGATCGTACATCTCTCCTCGGCAACGGCGCCATTTTGATAAACGTCAAACGCGTGTCGTAATAATATATAGTATTTCCCGTATAGATAAGAAAATTACTTGAGGACAAGTAATAGTCTATCTTCCGAGTGTCGTTTCCACGGCGAGAGATGAATTTGAAATCCACGAAAATGTTTTGTTTGATGCTTGAATGCCAAATGTTTTTTATTTTTAAAACTAAATTTATAATAATAAAACTAGATAAAACTAGATAACATAAAACAAGCAAATAAGCAAAGAAATTTATATATAAAAGATATGCTTGCTAAGTGAATTGATTAGATCATTTAAGTGTGAATTAAATATACAATTAAGTCCTTATTGATGAATCAATATCTTTTTAACAAATTATCTTCTCACAACGTTGGCCTATATTGAAAACACAATAACTTTTATTTAAGATATCGATTACTATAATTATGCTAATTATTTCTTACGGCTTTTGCCTGCTTGAATAACCAAAGAAGACAGTAAATTTAAGTAATTATTAAAATTTCACTAATCAATTTGTTCCTTGTTTTTATTGTGAATCACATTAATTCACTAAACAATTTAACACTTAACAAACAGTATAGAAAAAATCTACTTACTTAGCATATACGATCAAATAAGCTAAGTAAAACATTTGTTTATCTATGAAGCTGACATTTAAATTATTGTGAAAGGATAGAAAATCGAAACCGAATTGCAAGAGTCCGCAATTCAACGTAATTGCCGCACCCGAATTTATTTAGCTAAAAAGGCTAATAATCTACATAATTTGGTCAGACAAATAAACCCTTATGCTCCACGCGGAGTTAACTGGTACCGAAAAAAACAAATCACATACAAATTGTGAAACATGAAAACGGTTGTATAACAAATCCTAAATAACACTTGCCAATAGAACGATTCTAACACAACCACACAGCCCAGGCTTCTACTCAGGGCCCAATATTAAACTAAGCATAGGGTCCTAATCTATTTCGCAATCCAAACGCAATGCCAGTTTATAATATGCAAGTCCATAATAACATTCAAGGTCCCAACTAGCCAAGGTTTCAATGATTTGTTTAAGTAATACGCAAGCTCTTAGTTGTTTCTACTTGATAAGCACGTAAAAAAACTCTAAGCTCCAATAAGAGCTGTAGACTTATTCGCACTTAACTAGAGCAGACAATGGAATAAGCAAGAACAACTTTAGTCCATACCACAAGAAAAAACATCAATCGAATAAGGCACTTGGAATAAAAAAGAAAATCGAGTGAATAACACTAAGTAATTCTACGAATGACTTATCAAATTAAGCAATTACTCTTAGCGTTAAATAAGTCCAAGAACAATATTATTAAGATCTTAACACGAATTGAAAAAAGAGTTAAAAGCTACAACTTAGGACAATATGCACTTTTTAATGAAACGAATCTAAATGGAAACCAAGTGGGTTTTGAAATCTAAACCAATTGTTGAGCATCTATATTCACTATAAGCTCTCACGAAAATAGCAAGAAGGTAATTAAATAAGCTATAAGCAGATTTAAGAACTACTCAAATTTCTGTAAAACGAATAAGCAAATAAGCTAATGAAACACTTTCATAAATATACATGCTTCAACTGTACTTTCGAATATGTCTATTTTAGGAGAGTTTATTAGAAATAGATAAGATGTGCTTCTAGTAGATAATGCTATAGTGTTCCAATATAAGCACAAAATAAGCTAGAACCGAACTTTAGTTGAGAGCTTATTATTCGAAATCCCTTGGAAATAATAATAAGATTAGATCGGATAAGGCTTTAGAAGCTTTTGGGTGATTATCTTAAAAGCTTTTAAGAGTTTTGGAACTAATAAGCTGAGGGGAAATAAGCTCACGAGAAAGCTTATTGTGATAAGCACATTACGCAAAGTTACAGGAAAAACAAACAATAAACAAAATAGTGATTTTCATTAAGCTCACACCATTCTTGGTTACGTCTTTATAAGCTCGGCGAATTAATCTTGATACAATAAGCCAGAAAATCGAAATAAGCTAACACTAAATGAAAATAATCTAAAACATGAAAAAGTAAATCTAAAAACTAAATTTCCTCATCATCCAAAATGAAGGGAGTCGTGTGTGTATTTATAGGGGCAAAGGGGTGAAAGTGTAATTTCAAACAAATCATTAGAATGATTATGAGCCAATCATTGGCTAGAATATAGGAGACCTCGGATCGACAAAAGTGGCAGGTGAATCCAGCATTCGAGAATGGCTTCAATAGTATGCATCAATTACATTCGTTGGATCATTTATTTCGTGCAATGCAACTTGAAATGAAAATGAATATAACTTTGCTTGCCACATGTCGTGCTTCTACTCGCCCTTACCTTTTATAATGCTTGGTCACATGATATCTCAAAGATTTAATAAGCAGCATGTGCTGCTGATGTCACCCTAATGTCATTTTCATCATAATATTGGGCTTATGCTCATTTGGGCTGGTCCGGCCCGTTAAGTGTGTTACGGGATGGCCCAATAAGCTCTGAGGCACCGTTGAACTCGTTTTCTATCACTCTTTACAATGGCATTATAACACCCTGTATTTTAGGGTCATTTACAACGTCAATAAATTCACTATTTACTTTTAGTATTGTACGCGTTTGCTTTTAAATCATAATTGTTAAGTTAAATCACGTGAGCTAAAAATTATCATTCAATGTAAACGGGCATCAAACAATTAAATGTTTACATCAAGCAAGTGCTAATTAATTATTTTGAGGATAATTATTAACTTTGTTCATTTTATTTTATTTGGTTACGTAAAGTGTTTACGTTTCGCGATAAAATACGTTTAGGCATATAAAAAAAGCAATACAAACAAATTGAGCAAACATAACTTTATCCCATATTTTAGTGTTTTAGTCTGTTATATCTTAGCAATTTCCATTGGTACAAATGATGTGTTGTTTTTAGCACACATCAAACTTTCCCCCCACACTAAGCCATTGTTGGTCCCACACGCAATGTAAAATAAAACATGCCCAAAAATAAATAATTAAATCCCCTTTTAACTTATGACCCCTCACAATCAAACAAGAACAGAAAAGGTCCATTAAGAAGGTTCAAAAATCATTTATTTCGAAAGCGCCCCCGTTTTAACCATTTATTTAATAAGAGGGGAGGGAGTCCATGGCTGTTGGCTTGGTCAAGCCATGGCGCCAAAATGGCCAACGGCGCACGACACCATGGCTCGCGCCAAGGGTCTTCGCGCCGTGGCTAACAGCCCACGCCAAACTCAATTTTTTTAAAAACTATCCGTTAGGGGGAGCGGATTTTCAAAATAATACCCTCAAAATCACAATTTTACCCCTTTTTAAAAATCCTATAAATACCCCCTTTTTATTTCATACTTCACACACACTTTCAATACATCTTCTACTTCACATTTCTCTACTTCTCTATTATTTTTCACTCAAAAAAAAAAAAAGAATCACCAATCCCAACCCCAACCTACCAAATTGGATTTCCGGTATGCTTAATCGACCCATACCACTAAATTTCTGGGTCGTCTTTCGAAATCCGGTCTCCACTATCTCAACCGGGCATTTACTCACCAAAAGCTTACTATCCAATCCAAATTACCAACCTCATTTACTAACCCAGAAAATTGTTGAAGTTTCAACTATTTAAAAATGCAACAATACTCCCCCCCTCCCCCGCACCCCAACCAACAACAACCACAACAAAGTACCAAACCAAATTCACACACTTTCCCACCCACATACGAAGATAACACGAAAGATAAATAAATGTATTTTAAATAAATATGAAAATAAATAAAAAAAAACGGATATATAAACAAAAATGATATGGCACCAGCATTCCTGGTGCCAACCCACTCCCACTGAATTCAGTGCCATGGGCATTTCCTGGTGCCAAACTCCATTAGCTAGTCGTGGCAACCACTTTAGGGGAGTTTGGCAACACAAGAGTTTGGCACACGACTCCCTGTGCTCTAATAATAAATAAAAACTACGATAAAATTTAATAACATATTTTAAAAAAGATTAAGAACGGGAGTTCGACATCCTTGATTTTCCAATCCTCAAACTAAGTCTTAAAAAAACAAATCATCAATTAAATATAAGATTAGATGCTAACACTACTCAATAAACATGATCTCTCTAGTGTAAGTATAAAACTATAACTTTTGCTCCATTATTCCTAAATCCTCATAAGGGTTTTTATTATTATTATTGGTGATCTCGCATAAATTAAATTCTTATTCATATATAATGTAAACCCTGTTAAGACATAATTAGGTTTGGAAATCCTTTCTAAAGTAGACGATATGGTGAAATAAAGTCCACAGATAAGTTCCAATTTCACATGATTTATGGTTTAATCCCTTTTTATTTCAAGTCCAAAACAGCTCAACTTCTCTCCTACCCAGAGAAAAAGTAGCTTTAATTTAGATAACCCCGGAGTCAAAATTTGACTTTATTATTAACATTATTATTGTAGCAACATTTTTAAACCTCGGTCCTTTAAACAACTGATACATCGGGCGTCCTAACCGACAAGAGTCAATAGTCTTATTTCGACCTTGGTAATTTTCTCGACCTTTTAGAAGGCTGCAACATTGATTGTGAGCCGGCAAGATGCAGCAAACTTTTATCACTCTCGGATTATTATTATTATGTGCCTTATTTTGAAGACTGCCACATCGGTTCTGTGAGCACGGCAAGAGACAGTAAACCTTTTAATCACCCCACAGTTTTTTTATATTATTATTCATTTACCTTCACACCCTTTAAACGAGCGAGCCCACATCGGTTGTCAGATCCGTTCAAGAGGTAGTGGCTTATTTCGGCTTCGGTTTTATTACCTAAACTTTTATTATAGTTAGTCCCAAATTTCAAGTCCTGCGGTCTTTAACAACTTGCCACAGTTCGATTGTGACACCCGGCAAAGACAGTAGCCTATTTCCCCGCAACACAGACAAACCGTCGATGTGTAAACCTTACTTTTCACCAAAGGAATCTATACAAGTTGATTAAACTAAGAATCGCAAATCCTAAAGTAACTTTATATATTTGACAATAATATAACGTTTAATTAGAGCCGGTGGGGAGCCAAAAAGCCACAATTAACCTCTATAGTTCTAAAGAAGAACCAACTACTCCACGCTTAGACATCTTAACTATATTCAACTCTATCCATTGTTTCATTCTTTTGCAAACAATTTAAATTCATAACAAACGCCAAGTCTCGAAAGCTAAGTGGAAAGCTGAGTTAAAAAACTGCGGACAAGTCAAAAAGCTACCTAGTCTAACGGCCCTATTTCTAAAATTTTATATTTTCATCATTTATAAATATATTATATATATATATATATAATATTATATATATATATTATAATATATAGTATTCTTATATATACTCATAATATATAATATTATAACAAAACAATAAAAATTTAAAATTTGGTCAAAACTTGGTTGCCGTGGAACACATATAGGCACAAGAAAGATCGTATTTCGACAGAAATCCCCCCCCCCCCCACACTTAGAATGAAACATTGGCCTAAATGTTCAAAAATATCAGGTTTTACCCCACACTTACGAACGAAAAAGGCAAATGCAAAAAATATTCCAATTATGATCACAGGATCAAAGATATAAGAATATAACATATATATATTCTATAATATATATATATACATATATATATATATTTAAATATACATATTAATAAACAAGGACCAGGATTGAGGATTCCAAAATAAGCAGAAAAAGATCGAAGAACCCAGATGATTGTAGGATTAAAAACAAGCAAAGGGTCTTCACGATCATAAGGAATCCTGCAAAAATAGAACCACACCACCAAAGAATCATAAAGCCAAGCCTTCCACACTTTGGCTATAAAATCCCATAATTATATAATAAGAAAAATAGAAAGAAGAAAAGACCACGGAGTTTGCCTCCGAGAAGCTCTTGTTTATTGTTTAACCGAGTCTTGTGCCTGACTCAAAACCCCCATACTTGAGCTGGTCAAGGGGATTAGAAATGGAGAAACAAGACATCCAAGAAAGGAATGTCCCCTCCAGAAATCATCATCAGGCTCTCAGAAAAATCAAAAGTGATTTTGCCTTCCCCGATGAGATAAGAGATTAGAAGAAGGAATACCAGGATTGAAAACTTTGTCTTCATTTTTGGATGAAAATAGAAGCAAAGTCTCAATCACTGGACAAATAGGGTTTACGGAATAAATAATATAGGGAAAATGTATTCTCCGAGAAAGAAATTCTCTTGGATTGGACCTTAAAGAATTCCCCAATCAAAAATCTTATTTCTAGTTCTATAAGGAAAAGAAACTTCAAGATCGGATCCAAGGAAATCATCAGAAAGAATGAAGTCCGAATCCAGCATAAGGGTGGTATAGGTGGGTAACACATTAGGCACATGAACACGAGGTTCTCCTAAAATATCTTCCATGACAACACTAGTCAACTCGCCCTGATCGGGCTTAATCTCAAAAAGAAACGAATCATACTCAGGAAGAGAGTTATCAGCATGAGTAGTGGTACTGCCACTACTCGTCTCTTCCATATGATCGCTAAAAGTCTCGAATTCGGGTAAAGAATTATCAGAATAAGAGAGAGAAGTATCAGACTTCTCAAAGAAAGAGTCACTATCCTCAACGGGGATAGGAAACGGGGAAGGAGACTTGAGCACACAATCAGGAGTGAGTAGTGAGGTTGTCATTCAAAGATTCGATATTAGCAATAAACTAGAATTGATATTCAATACAATTTCACACAAGCTAAAATCGTCCTTCACCTCTCTAAAAGCAGACGAGCCCTCATAATCGGAGGTGATAGCTCAACGTAATTGATGTCCTCAAAAGAATCGTCATTATTTGAAGTACAATCTTCGTTAAAATCGGAGAAAATCTCAAAGTGATCATTTAGAACATCAAGAAGAGGAGAATTAACACAAAAAGGCACATCACATGTATCGTCGGAAATACCCTCGGACTCACTTGGGATTGGGATAAGGCCCTCAATACTAGACTTTATTACTTCGTCCGATTCCGTTTCTAGAATAGTGCTAATATGCTCGTCCCCCATACTTAGAGAGTTATCGGGTTCCTCGATTGGTAAATCGGGTGTGATTGCATTAGACGAATTCTCTAAATATTCCCTATATTGAATAGTGTACTCATCATCATCGTCGTAGAAGGCAGGACAATTCTAACTCGGAGAATTAATATAATCTGCCAGCTCCTCACTTATATATTTGCAAATCTTTAAGAAGTTTATGAAGCAATTCCTTGTATATCCTTAGTTGCAGAGTGCTTTTACTCTAAAATCATGTTTAATTTTCAAAAAATTCTCCCAACTTCTGCGATAACCCCATTGTACGCTTCTCTAAAAGATATACGATTAAACTTATTTAAAAAGGTTTGTATAGATTTCATTAGGTTTCTTGCTTGCAAAATTTCCACACTCGTTTCTTGAGGAGTTGAATCACACCTTCCAAAGCGATACACTATAGTTTTATTTACTTTTCATATTTCTTTAAAAAAAACGCTTTCCTCAGGAGTTTTGATGCATGACTAAAACTGTGAGGTTTCAATTTGCAGGACAAAACTGGAAGAATAGAATTATAAGAAATTTTGGTTGATCGGTTGAAACCTATAAAATCTCAAGAGACCCCCCGCTACCTCACAAACAAAGAAATTGTTGTTTTAAAATTAGTAAAGTTTGTGATAATAATAATCACTAAATTTTGATTGTAGCTACTCGGTTCCTGCTCACAAACAGCAACGGTGCCTTGTGTTGGACAACATAACGTAGAGAGAAACGTTCCCACATAACTCACACCATGACGAGTATGTAGGGGGTTGTGGAGGAGGGTAAGAAAAATCGGAGTTTCATCATATAGGAAATGGGATCAGGGTTCCAAGGGAACAACTCGTCTCTCGGAAAACACACATTGGGTACAGTTACGCCGACCAATTTTCCACCGTTAAACGAAACTCCACACCACGAACATCTCGAAAACCAAGACATGTTGATAAAGAATTAAACGATAAAGAGGATAAAGGAGAATATTTTTAGATTTTTATAAAGATAATGATAATAATAATAAAAATAAAAATATTTTTGGTATTTTTTCTTAATATTTAAAAAAGAAAAGGAAAAATAAAAATAAATATGAAAGGGAAAATATTTGGATTTTATATTTTTAATAAGTACTTCTCTAAAAAAACTTTCCAAGAAGAAAAGACATCTTCAAGGCACTAACTTCAAACACCCACGTGAAAATCGTTTGCTTTACATATTCCTCGAACACCTCTCACTGGCAACCGCGCCAAAGAAACTGATTATATCGAGTAAAATATATATATATAATAATATATAACTAAAAATCTAAATAGTATAATACTTAGAGTAACCTGTTTTGATAAAGAAATTGCTTGAGGACAAAACAATATTTATCTCCGGATACGTATCCCGACGAGAGATGAATTTGAAATCCACGAAAGTATTTTGTTTGATGCTTGAATATCAAATATTTTTGTTTTTGGTTTTAAACTAAAAATTTAATAAAAATAAACTATTTAAAAACTAGATAGCAAATAGCGAGCAATTAAACGAAGAACGATATATTATAAAAGATATGCTTGCTAAGTGTATTGATTAGATCCTTAAGTGTGGAAATTAAAACAATAATTAAGTCCTAATGATGACAATATCTTTCAAACAAATTAACTTCTCACAACGTGGCTGATAATTAGAAAACATACTCTTATTAAGATATCAATTGCTAAATTATTGCCTAATTATTCTTACGGCTTTTGCCCGCTTGAATAACCAAAACAATAATTTAAGTAATATAAAAATCACTAATCAATATTTTCCCTCATTATTAATCGCATTTAATTCACTAAACAATTTAACATTTAACAAACATATATAAAAATCTACTCATTACACATATTAATTAAGCTAACACTAACCAATAAAGCAAACATTTTAAGCTAAATTAAACTAACTATATAGAAATGAGAAAAGAAATAAAACCCGTTTGTCGAAACCGTAACGAATATTACACCACCCGCTCTTATAAACTTAATTAAACTCTTAAAGTTTAAGACTTTATTAGTTTCGATTTCACCAATTAATCAATAAAGTTTTGAGCTTTATTAATTAATAAGCTAGAAAAACTCTTAAAAAGCTTGGAACTTTATTAGTGAAACTAGTTTATAAGTATAACACCACGTGATTCAGGATCATTTACGACGTCAATAAAGTCACTATTTATTTTTAGTATTGTACGCGTTTGCTTTTAAATCGTAATCGTTAAGTTAAATCACGTAAGGCAAAAACTATTATCATTCATGTACACCGTGCCATCAAACAATTACTAATGTTTTACATCAAGCAAGTGTTAAGTAATAAATTGAGGATAATTATTAACCTTAGTTCATTATATTTTTATTGTTGCTAAAGGTTTACGTTTTGCGATAAAAAAACTTTAGGGAGCAATCTCCCGGAGCCACCAAAACTATTCTGACGCTTCAACAAATAACCTAACGATTATACCCCAATACCCAAAATTTAACAAAAATATAACAAACATATGCATCTTATAAAAACCGGATTTATGATAGGGAAAAAATATCAAAGAAAAATCTAACTTTTTCTTTATTCACAACTCTCTGCAACGTCTCACAATTCACCCAACTACTCAATTCCTTAAGACTCTTACACAAGGAAAACACATCAACCATAACCTTGACCATAAGACTTCCCTAAATCACTCATCTTCATCCTATGGACATCTTACTGTCATCTTGAGACTAGTGTATTATACATATAAGGACTAAGCTAGTACAATTAATACACACACCAAAACATCTCATTTCAAGTGAATAACACAAAAAACTATCCTTTGTACCTCTTTCTAACCCACGACCAAACCAAACCACCATCAAATCCATACAAAAATTTTAATCTACAACTTTATACAAATTCTACATCTTTCCAAATATTTCCAAATGTGTTTACAAGGAGTGGTTAAGTATTTACAATTGTTTAAGCAAAAAAGGAAGCTAGGGTTGCTTGAAAAAGTTAGGTTTTCAAGCTTTGCAAGCTTTGGGTTTTATATCTAAACAAGGTTTAGATATTATGGTTTCAACGTATTACTTCATATTAAGGGTTGCCTAAAAACCTAAATCACTTACATTTATGAATTGATTCATATATAAGTTCTATGTAGCAAATCACCATTTAGGAAATGTTTTAACTTGTAAAATGGACTTTTACTTGTGATCATGATTTTATACACTTTTACATATGTTATATGGTTGTTATTATTATGTTATAATGGAAGCATAAGGATTGTACACATGTGGTTTATGTATAAAAGTATATATATAAACTAGTAAATCAAAAGTCACATAATAAGTTTATGGACTGAAAGTAATGAAAGGACTTGTTAACTGGACAATATATGACAAAGTATGGACTAGATGACTTTAAATAATGTAAACATTGAGTAATAAAGCATGTAATGGACTTGTAACAAGGTGGTTAAGCTTAAAAAATACAAAAACTAAGTTTAAACATGATTTTATAAAAAACTTCAAAACTTGCTGTTTGAATTCGAAAAATAACTTATTTATTTTATATTTTTATAAAAAACTACTTCTCATAAGGATTCCGGACATGTAAGGAACTTGAAAAACGGATTAATAACGATGAAGATACGTAGTTTTAAACGATTATACGTAATTTAAAACGCGTTATAAAAGAATTAATAAAAACAAAAATTTATAAAATACTTTTGAAATATAAGTTTATTATTTTTCACAGATATAACATACTTTTAGGATTTCACAACAAAAGAATCCATAATTTTTGGATTAATAACGAAGGAGTTATGAATTACGCGAGTTTACGACAATAAATACTTTTATAAAACTATTTTTATAAAAGTTACTGTTCATCTCAGACATGAATATTTTGAAAACATCATTAATATGATATAACTTTTAATACAATAGACTGCCTCGAAAGAAACACTAAAAAAACGGAGCTAAAATGACGTAAATTATGACATTCTACTTTTTTACGATAACTAAATTTATAAAAATTAAATTTATACAGACTGTAAGAACCAGTAAAAAAACCACGAGTTCACCAAGTGAATAAAAAATAATAAAATGTAAACAATTTCCTAACTTTTCGTCTTAATTTCACGAAAGCGTGGACATAAGAAACCGTAGAAACGAGCTTAAAACGAGAAAAGATACGGCACTATTTATACTTGTGCACTCGTATTTCCTAATGTTGAATAGTGTTGGTTTCGCTTTTTATATAAATTTTTTGCGAAACATTTTAGAATGCATTAAATCAATAATTTAATCACATGTCCTAGAACTTTATATATTATATCTACAAAGACAATCTTGAATTAATATAATTCATGATAACGAGAATCAAACACACCACGGGATAAAATTTATCCAAAAGCAAATTAATCTATATTCACAAACCTCACTAGATGGTGATGTTAGCTATATAAAATTATATAGAAGTAGTTAGTCCCAAATTACTTATACTCATACGACCAAAAATGATTAGGATGCATCTGAGGGCGTAATTGTGACAAAGCATTTTCTGTTGTGATTTACATTTTTAAAACTCATCCACTCGAGTGGATTCATAGCCCCACCGTTTTTACTTTTCATAATGATTTATCAGTTTTGGGTGAGAACATGATTTGTTATTTATAATTGGGACGCAAGCGTGAACATTTTCATATCTAAACTGAATTACGTTTTTGCCTAAGTAGACATAAAAACCCAATGATGACCACTTAGCATGAACTGTAAACATCACATCAGAAGGTGAGCGCGAATGTTATAAACAGTTCTAATTGGGTGATGCCCCCGTTTCTGGTGAATTACTATACACGGAGTCGATAACTTTATACTACGACCACACAGCACGTATACCATTCCGATCTATGGGATGTTTACTGTGGACTTAGAACAAACATCATGGGCAATGTAGGCAATTTATATTGCAATCAATTATGTCGACTCAGGTCAAGAGCTTCTAAGGGAAACGTAATTATATTTCTTTGTGATGTTACATTTAATGTATTTATCACGGAGGAAATCCTAACGCGGTCCACACACTTATTTAATTCACAAACCTATGAATTCACCAACATTATTGTTGACTTTTTAAAGCATGTTTTTCTCAGGAGATTAAACAATATGCAGTACGCAGGTTCAAGGGAATACATCATGAGGTTGTCTGCTATATTGGATGTCAAATCTGCATATAAAGATTTGGCGTTGCATTACATTTGGGAAAACGATTGCTTTTGAACTAGAATCTTGTATAATTAACAATGAACAAGTAAAGCTTCGGCTTTTGTATCAAACACTTTGCTAAATCCAATGTAATCGATTTTAAAACGACACTATTAGTGTCGTCTCTTATATGCCTGTGCTATTGATCTATGAAAGTACCACCCTCGAACCCTTATTCCGCTAGCACTCTATTTGGGGGTGTTACATGAATTGGTATCAAGAGCCAAGTTATAGAGAACCAGTTCAAATGTTTTTATGCTGACTATAACCGTTTTCAACCATTGCTTTCATACAAAGAGTTTTCACACGGACTACTACATACACTATTGTTTGACATACAGTTAAATTTTCACTAGATGCTTACATGATGCAAATACGTTGTTCATATTATAGTACATACGTTACTATAAAAGGTTATAGTATAAAAACAAAGATAGTTTTTTATTCTTTCGCTACAAACTCAGCAGTTATTTATTATAAGGGTTAATCTAATAAACAGAGGGAACATTACTTTAGGCAAGGTAGCACTATATCACTCGTAGGTCCCAAAAAACCTACCAAACATTAAGCTATAGAAATAACGATACCTACCCATCATTCCATTTATGCCATGAGCCGCATATTCCTATTTTTACCATAACGGTCTATATAATATACTATATAAGTTTTAAGTTTGCTCATGAAGCAAGTAGATATGTCTTTTCTCATCATTGACGATACCTACAACTCCGTCTAAATAAATTCTTAGCACATGAAGAATTTAGTGAGCTTCTGATGAGCGAGCTAGAGGCACCAATGAGAATCATCCTCTTACTACCTGATGCCTCACCTACAAGCCCTACACTAAGGCTCATTGCTGACTCCCATCCAGAGGAGGATGACGAGGACCCAGAGGAGGATCCTACTGCGACTCATAAACCTACCCGACGTGGATGACAATCTGGGATGAAAATATCATCTGGTGATGACAACGATTGATGATGATGTGATAAGGCTGAGGGTAAAGAACGAGGAGGAAGAGCACCTAGCACTTTCCTGACCCTTTCTGCGTAACCCTTACAGATGAACAAAGTCCCCTCGAAGCCTGAGAATAAAGAGGCCATGTGAACTGATGAGATCTGCTTCTACACCACCCCACCTCTCCACACACACCATACATCTTGTTTTTCTAAGAAACCAAATCCGTACACTACGGATGTCTATTTAAACACCATACTCCACCTATCACCATCATTTTAAAGCCATGCTTACTGAGTTTGCTGCTGCACAACATTCAATCACACTATCACCATCAGTACACCACCAACCGGAGAATAATTAATTACTTAAAGATAACATAAGAGGCTAGCATCTAGAATCTAGAGAAGCACCCTCCCATAGACAAAAAATATTTGTCAGTGAAGCCTCGTTTTGAATTATAGTCCCACAAACTTGAGTGATACTCGGTTGGTAGTCGTTAATGAAAAGCATGTACTTTTTACTCAGGTAAAGACGATGTATTAATATTAACTTACCTGTTGGTATATGAACAAAGCAACTGTATGGTGGAATTATTTATTCCATGGATGCTGTTATCTTATAGACTCTGCATGACCCCGTTTTTTTTTTGGGGGTCACACCTTACCTATATGTTGGGATCACGGAGTGTCAAGAATTATCCCTTGGCGATGAACATCATATACTTTAATTCCTGTGACCTTCAGGAAAATGAATGAACTAACTGTTAATCAAGGACATGAGTGTTGAGGACAATTGAGCGGGTTATAGCCCAGCGAGTGGCTAATGCTATCGAGGCTATTGCTATTTATGAGATGAAAACCAACATAGCCCTCAAGTCAATGATCCAGACTGAATGACAAGAAGACAAGGTAACAGAGAATGCTAGCAACAAGAGGAAGTGGTAAGGTAACTATAATGGAAGCTTGAGCCAACAAAACAAAGGGCATAAGGTGCCTATATCACACACTACTGGCCAATCCCCACAAGAAGCAATTGCTGAGATCTCTACTCTGTGCAACCAGTGTAAATTTCACATAATTCTATATAGTCAACTGTATTTATACATCTTGGCTATCATCCTCAATAGGCTGCATAGATCTATTCCTAAGGGACTCACATTCTATAAATGCTAATACTGCTAATAACCAAAGGGGCACTGGGGCAAGTCAGAAGGCTACTTGCTATGAATGTGGGAATCAAGAGCACTACAGGAGTGATTGCCCGGAGCGAAAGAACCAAAACCATGAAAACCAAACTGGAGGTACTGGAGCACGTGGAGTGGTGCATGCCTTAGGAGGAGGAGAAACCGAACAAGACCTTAACAACATTGAGGATGAGATCGAAGCTTAAAAGAGAAAGTTATCTCGCTTTGTCTAGTAAACCCTAAGTTGGAACTATCTAAAACTTTATCTCCTTAGGAGTTCTCGTTGTATTTCTCTTAAATTTCTGTTGTACAAATGATTTCAAATTATCTATCAAATCAATGTGTTAGAAAATTCTTCAAATTTACTTAATTCCCCTAAATCAATTGGGCAATCCCCCTCAAATATCTTAAATCATAACGCTATTATGGCGATAATATAACAATGCATCGTTAGTACTCAATTATACTGCCTGTTCAACTATGTATAATTCAAAAGGAACATAGCCATGCTGAGAGTAGTCACCTTAAAACTTCTTGTCAAGAAAACTATTTTCTATTTATGTCAGTATTGTGTGCTTAGTTCATAAAACGTATTTATCCCATGGAACCAAACTAATAATCATAATAACTAGTAAATTCTTACTCCACTTAAAAAAAAAGTTAATAACTGACTGCGTTAATACACGAAGGGAGCGAATAAAAGCCCACTATAGTCATCTAGACGCAATTACAATAATATTGACAAACCAAGGTCCACTGACACTACTTGAACGTCCAATTAATATACTATTAGAAGGAAATGCAAACGAGTTACCAAGCGTGGTAACAAAATTATCGAAAGTCATAATTAAAAATAACAAATATATTTAATTGGCTACAACTTCGTTAATATCTTATAGTAAGATTACATAAGAACAAAAAAGAATACACAGTTTTATTACAACCCCATCCCCTAAGCATATATTTATCCATTCCTTCTAAAAGAGATCTCACGCCGATACAAGAACGATAGGACATGGAATCAGCTAGATAATGCCAGATACTAAAATTCCTTCTGTCGTATGGGACGTATGCAAGATAAACGTCGAGTGCTACCGTTACCGCACTCGCCATCGCCAAAAGTTTAATATTATGCAACATTTGTGAGGATTGGATAAGAAAAATTTAAGTGAAATATTTAGTTATGTATTAAGAAATGGAGGATTAAAAATTTTGGATTTAAAAGGAGGAAAGTAACCGTTAGGGTTACTTCGTTCATCATTTGCAGGACAAGCCGTTGGTATACTGTTACCGTATAAATTTTTATTTTACCAACACCACTTTACTAAATAAAGTCGACATCATTTTATCAAAATCCTTAGGCAAAAAGGCGAAGAAGTCTCATTAGTCACCCTAGGTTACAAACCGCCGGTAAGTAAAGACGTCATCAAGGAAATTGAACCCGTACCAATGAAATTCTACATCAAGATAAACAAATTGACTTTAGAACGTATTAGGAGGATAAGACGAGCATTTATCATTACACCTCTTCATCAATACTATTCTGGAGGTGCATCGATTACCGGGAATTAAATAAGCTGACGATGAAGAACCGTTATCCCCTCCCGATAATTTATGATTTTTTCGATCAACTTTAAGGGTCGAGTGTTTACTTGAAGATCGACCTGAGGTTGGGCTATCATCAACTGGGGGTTCGTGAAGCAGACATTCCAAAGACCGCCTTCATAACTCAATATGGACATTATGAATTTCAAGTTATGCCGTTGGTTTGACAAACGCACCGGCGGTATTTATGGACCTCATGAATCGGGTGTGCAAACCATATTTGGATAAGTTTGTGATCGTCTTTATTGACGATATATATTAATTTTTCAAAGAGCAAGAAGGAACACGAAGAACATCTTAAGGCAATTTTGGAATTGCTTGAGAAGGAGGAATTGTATGCTAAATTTTTCTAAGTGTAAATTTTGGAATCCCAAAGTACAGTTCCTCAGTCACGTGATTAATAGTTAAGGCATTCACGTGGATCCCGCCAAGATCGAATTCATAAAATATTAGGGCATCTCCTAAAACACTGACGGAGATTCATCAATCTTTAGGTCTTGGTAGGTATTACCGAAAACTCATCGAAGGATTTTCGAAGATTGCCAAGTCGATGACCAAGCTTACTCAGAAAGGAGTTAAGTTTGATTGGGGTTACAAGGTAGAAGCAGCGCTTCAACTGATTAAGCAGAAGTTATGTGGTGCACCAATCCTGACTTTACCTGAAGGAAGCAAAAATTTTATCGTATACTGCGATGCTTCGATCAAAGGTTTAGGCGTTGTGTTGATGCAAAGAGAGAAGGTGATTGCTTATGCATCACGCCAATTAAAAATTCATGAGAAGAATTATACGACTCATGATTTGGAACTTGGTGCAGTGGTGTTTGCTCTAAAGATTTAGAGGCACTATCTGTATGAAACAAAGTGTACGGTGTTCACTGATCATACGAGTTTACAACATATTCTAAAACAGAAGGAGTTGAACATGAGGCAACATCATTGGTTAGAGTTGCTTAATGATTGCGATTGCGAGATTCGTTATCACTCGGGGGAAGCAAATGTCGTTGCTGACGCTTTGAGCAGGAAAGAACGAGATCAACCATTAAGGGTTCGAGCCTTAGTTATGACTATTGGCTTGGATCTTCCTAAACAAATCTTGAATGCCCAGACAGAAGCATGGAAACCAGAGAACCTCAAAAATGAACATGTTGGAGGAGATTGGTGGTGAAAACGCCTATAAATCAGAGGCGAGGTAGGATCAGAAGTTGGAAAACCCGCCATGGGATGGAACGTCTATGCTTATTGGCAGGAGTTGGTACTCTTGTTATGGAAGTTCGCGGACTGTGATCATGCACGAGTCCCACAAATCAAAATACTCTATACATCCGGGTTCCGACAAGATGTACCAAGATATGAAGAAGCTATATTGGTGGCCCAATATGAAAGCCGACATCGCCACCTATGTTAGCAGGTGTTTGACCTGTGCTAAAGTCAAGGCCGAACATCAAAGGCCATCAGGATTGTTAGTACAACCCAAGATACCTGAATGGAAGTGGGACAACATCACTATGGATTTTGTCACAAAGCTCCCTAAGACGTCGCAAGGCTACGACCACCATTTGGGGTGATTGTTGACCGACTCACTAAGTCTGAATTTTTACTCAATGAGGGAGAGACTGGATCCTATGGATAAACTTGCAAGAATATACCTAAAGGAGGTTGTCACGAGGCATGGAATACCTGTTTCAATCATTTGTGATCGCGACCCGAGGTTCGCATCCAACTTCTGGAGGTCACTTCAGAATGCTTTAGGTACTAATTTGGATATGAGTACTGCGTACCATCCACAAACAGACGGGCAAAGTGAGAGGACAATTCAAACTCTCGAGGATATGTTGCGTGCTTGCGTGATCGATTTCGGAAAAGGTTGGGTTAATCACTTACCGTTAGTTGAATTCTCTTATAACAATAGCTATCATGCTAGCATCAAGGCCGCACCATTCGAAGCACTTTATGGTCAAAAGTGTCGTTCACCTGTTTGTTGGACCGAAGTTGGAGAAGCTCAAATCCTCGGTCCAGAACTAATTCAAGAGACAACTGAGAGAATCGTCCAAATCAAGCAAAGGATGCAAGCCTCTCTTGATCGACAAAAGAGTTACGCCGATCTGAAGCGTAAATCGATGGAATTCCAAGTCAGGGATAAAGTTATGCTTAAAGTTTCGCCTTGGAAAGGGGTCGTACGTTTTGGCAAACGGGGGAAGTTAAACCCCAGGTATGTTGGACCTTTCAAGGTGTTAGGAAAGGTTGGAGAGGTTGCTTACAAACTCGAGCTTCCAGAAGAGCTAAGTAGGGTTCACAATACATTTCATGTATCTAACTTGAAAAAGTGCTATGCCGACGAACCGTTAGCCGTTCCGTTGGATGGACTTCATTTTGATGACAAGCTTTAGTTTGTTGAGGAACCCGTTAAGATCATGGACCGTGAAGTTAAACGGTTGAAGCGAAGCCGCATTCCATTAATCAAGGTTCGATGGAACTCCAAGAGAGGTCCTGAGTTCACGTGGGAACGTGAAGACCAATTCAAGAAGAAATACCCACACCTCTTCACCAAGACCGCACCGTCGTCAAGTGCTGCATCGTAAGCCTTGAGGACAAAGCTCGTTTAACGGGGGAAGTCTATAACACCCCGTGTTTTCAAGTCATTGACGACGTCGATAAATCTACTATCTATTTTTAGTGTTGTACGCGTTTGCTTGTAATTTCATGTATTAAGTAAAATCGCGTAAGCTAAAAATTAGCGTTCAATGTAAACGGGCACCAAACAATTAAGCGTTTACATCAATCAAGTATTAAATAATTATTTTGAGAATAATTATGGTCTTTGTTCATTTCATTTTTATCAGATACGTAAAGTGTTTACGTTTCGCGATAAATTAAGTTTAGGCATACCCGGAACCACCAAAACTTTTCTACGCTTCAACGAATGTCTATGTTTATATACAATGATCAAAGTTTATAAAACTTTGCCCATATACATGCATATGTACACGTTTCATATATATATGCAAGATAACAAAGACTTTATAAGTTACATACACTTGCTAAATAAATGACTACACATTTCATATTACTTCATCTTTTACCAACAATTTGCAAGTAACATTTTATTTATCAAAAGAAAGAAAAGAGCTAGTGAACAAGTTCCTTAATATCATGGGATAACTCCCACATGAGGAAACAAGGAAACATAGAACATTAAGAAGGGTCAGGACTAGTGGTTTTTGACCATAGGTCATCCCTATTTTATCATCTTGTGCCCATTGGTTCCCTGCACCTACAATTTCCTCTCTTTGAATCTTGGTCAGGTTAGCATAGCTCTTCGTACCATATATTTCTTATATATTACATAGACATATGTGAGCTTAACATCAACACACACTTATACACTTCACTAAAAATCAAATTCTATCTCTCTTTTGCTCTCTACATAGCCACGACTTGAAATACCCTTTTTAATAAATCCATACCAATTTTTCTACCACATATACAAGCATACCTACACTATTTCTATAGTTTCCTCAGATGATTTGAAGCATTGGTTAACCATTTACAAGTGTGGAAGCAAGTAAGGAAAGCTAGGGTTTTATATAGAAAACTTAGGGTTTTCTTGGTTGCTAGCTTTGGTTTTAAGTCTAAGCAAGGGTTTAGCTCTTATTTCTCAACATCATCATTCATCATTAAGGTTATCTAGCACCTTTATCTTTTCATTTCATGAATTTTTATGCATTAGAGTTAGTTTTTATAGCAAATCGACCATTTAGACTTTTTAAATGTAAAAAAGGATTTTTATTGTAGTTATGGATTTGTTCACTTTTAAACATGTTATGATGTTAATGAGATCATGTTAAAATGGATGTAAAAGGATTGTACCATGTTGTTTTGGTGTAAAAATGGATAAATACAAATTAGGGTTTATAAAGGTTTCTTAATATGTTTCAAGTAAAAGTAATGCAAATGACATGTTAATCTTGTTTATGGACTTTTAGTGATGTTATATGAACACTAAAATAAGTTTATAATGGAAGTATAAGTGATGAACAACCTTGGTTAAGCTTAAAAGGTGTTAATGAGAGATGAGAGTTTTTAATGATTTACACGAAAAACTATAAGTAAATGTGCATAATCAACTTGTTAAACTTGGATATTTGGACAATATGTGGACTAGTGGACTCTATTATAATTAATACATATAATATATATGGTATATAAGACTTGTGATAGATTACAAAGTTGAAAAGTATGAAAATAAGGTTTAAATATGGAATTAAGAATGTCATCACAACATTCTGCCAAAAATTCGAATATGAACATATCCATTTTATATTTTTATAAAATAATAAGTCTCATGACGATTCCAAAAAGTTAAGAAACTTGAAAAACGGATAAATAACAAAAAAGATACGATAAAAATACGTTATTACGATAATTAAACGGATTTATAAAAAGAATTTTTATAAAAACAATTTATAAAAAATTATATAAACAGCAAGTTTAGTATTTTTCACAAATTACACGTATTTTTAGGATTCCAAATTGATAAGAATCGTAATTTTTCAATTAATAACGAACGAGTTATGAATTTCGCGAGTTTTTTTTTTTTTTATGGCCCAATTAATACTTTTATAAAAATTTTTTATAAAGTTACTATTCATGACAAGAAACTTTTTGTTTTAAACCTCATAAATTAATAGAAAACTTTCAATTACAAGAACGTGCTCGAAAGAATCGCTAAATAGGAGGATAACGATAAAATACGACGTTCCGGGTTTTACGAATAACTAAAACTTATAAAAATAACTTATATCTGGTGTGAAACAGTAAAAGTACTGTTCATCAGAGGATCAAAATATATGAAAATGTCAATTTATGATAATTCGGTCCTAATAGAAAGGTGGGCATAGAAACGTCAAAATCGGGCTTAAAACGCGAAAGTTACGCCAGTTTTACTACAACGGCAATTATAAACATTTTAACTTATTAAACACAATTTTTTCAAAACAATTAGATAATGATTAGCTATATAGAATTATGCATGGTAGTAATTACCCAATGTGATTAGTACTTATACAACCTTGAATTAAATAGGTTGCATCTGACGATTTACGTGAAGCATTATCTGCGATATACTTGTTATTCGCTCGCTCAAGGTGAGTTCATAGCCCCACGTTTTACATGATTTGTTTTTACAAAGAATTTGGGGTGAGAAACATGCAATGTTTTATAATTGGACACAGTGGTTAGTTTTATATTTTGATTAGTGTTGCTAAGTAGCGATAAACCCTAGTTGAACCCCTTATCATGAACTTACAGTTACTGGGATTTGTGGCGGAATGTCTATGAATAGATCTATTGGGATTGACATCCCGTTCCTGGGTGATTTGCTATCACTGGAAAACAAACGTTATCATGTTCGAATAGGATGTTGCGGGTTTAAAACATCATCAGGGCAATGTAGGCCATTTTTGGTATTCATTTCTGTCGAGGCTTCTGTGTCATGAGCTTGGGCAAAACGTAATTTCATTTATATGATGTCTGCATCTGATTGCATTATGTACAACTTGGGGGAAATCTTGTGTCCAACAATATATGATTTTATTCAAACCTATGAATTCATCAACATTATGTTGACGTTTTAAAGCAAAATGTTTTTCAGGGGATCAGTAAGACGAGGTGCAGGGAGACATTGTGGTTTTGATCTTGAATATCTGCATTAACGTTTTTTGTCGCATTACATTTTGTATAACTGTATTGGGCTATAAATCTTTGTATTTTGATCAAGTGGACAAGTAAAGCTTCGACTTATGTAACAAATACTTTGTTAATTTCAATGTATCAGCCTCCTTGGGGCTTAATTGGTTATCACGTGTAGGATGGTAAACGAGGTCGTACAAAAGGACATATTTAACGACTTCTTATCCAAGTTGAGCAAAGAAGACACACCACCTCCTGCATTATGAACAAGTTACAAAATACATATAGAGCAGTTATATGTATGGTTCTTCTTCAAGAATATGGATTCAATATTTAAAATATCAACATCTTAAAGTCCGGTTCATGGTCTCATGCATTTCATGATACTTGATTATAATTTTGTTCCCTTTTGCAAGAATTTAAATTTAACAAAACAAAGGACATAGAAAATTCTACTCTTTAGAAAATGTAAACTCTCTGGACTTCTAAACGACACACCCTCTCTTCGGATTGAAACACCAAGCAATTCTCGATGTAACAAAAAATTATCTATCATGCCTAGCTCAAAATCTGTACATACATACATGCATAGATCATGACAGGTTCACTTAGAAACTAAAAACTCATGTCATGAATTACACTATGAGATGTAGTAAATTAATTATCACAGCCTTCGGCATTTTCGTATATTGTAGACAACTTAAGCCTGAAGGATCGAGCAGCCAATCTCGCTTTCCTTGATCTTGGCATCTTCCTTATAGATTTTGATTTCGACACTCGTAAACCTCCATTCTTATAATAATTCTGCTTGTTTTCCTCTTCCTCGACTACAACATTAATTTGACTCGTTTCCATCAACACCATAGGCGATATACGAGCATTGTTATTCTTTTTCTTCTTTACATGGGAATTCGAATTTGAATTAGAATCAAGAGCAAGACTGGCTTTGACAGCTAGTGAAGCCATATCAGAGGCACTAAGACGACGAGCAAGCATTGTTTTCGGGAGAATAAAGTAAATCTGACCAGCATCAAGCTCGTGTTCTGAATCCAAAGAAGGGATATCTTGGTCTTGATACAAGTTGTCGGAGTTGCAAACAAAGAAAGAAGGTTTCTCATATTGAAGAACCTCAGAGACAAATATGGGAGTTGGATATTGTCGTAATTCGCCTTTGGTTGATATAACAAAGGCATAATTAGTCGATTTGCGTATCGAGTCACCTGTCGAAGACATACAAGCACCCATGTCGAAAGTTGTTTTTGTGCTATTTAGAGATTGATGACCCAACAGTAGTGAGTTTGAAGGAGTTTGTTTGAGGAAATGAAATGAAGGTGATTGTTATTTATAAGATTGATGACCCAACAGTATTGGAAAATGGGAACCTTCCGATGTCATTTTTTATACTAGTTGTATTATTTTGTGTCGGATCCAAACATGTGACGTGGGTCAACATTGATGTTCTTGTTTTGTTTGGGAAACAAGCCACTTGTCAATTTTCAAACATACAAGAATAGTAACCAAACATCATTAGAAAATGTGCATCATCAATGATGTAAAGGTCCTAATTCTTTTATGGATTATTATTACGTTGTATGACATATTCAATCCTATTACAACTGTGCTATGTTTGTTTTATTGAATCTAACACCTCGCTAGGTGTTTAACAAAGGCATTAATGTTATATCAATATCTGTGGAGATTAGTGAATGATTGATGTTTGTAATAACAAATAATCTTAGTGAATTGTGTATGACTTTTTGTAAAGTGATTTACTAATATACACAATGAGTGACAAATCCACTGTCGTTTTGACAGTGGGTCACTTTGCTACAGTAACGGGCTCTCATTTTGAGTCAGCCCAATTTTGGTTTTTTTTTTAGTTATTTTGTTTTTGTTTGTTTTTTTTTTAAATTTGTATGCACAAAGTAGGAGGGAATTTTTTTTTACAAAAGTTCCGATTTATTCAGATAAAAAAAATACCCGTGGAAACATCTTCGATACCTAATAACTTTAAAATAATCGATATGGTCACAAACATAAAACCCATTATATTAAAAAAAACATATAGCAAAAAAAAACAACACTTTAAACATGAGGCCCAACACATAAGCCATATAAAAAAATATTATTACTAAAAATATACACATTTGTCGACAAACTAGCCTAAAATTCGCATAAAATGTGGCCCAAAATTGAAATCTGGCCCAAAGCAAAAAAAAATAATACAAAACGGTCCCTCAACTTTTAACTATTTACGATTTTCTTACAAAAAAAATCCCGTAAAAAAATTAACAAAAAAAACACGTCAAGTTTTTATTGTTCACAACTTTTTTACATTCATCGGCCCAAAAAAAAGATATCGAACCGTCCCAAAAAAATAAAATATTCGTGAAAAAATTAGCCCGTCCCAACGCAAATTTTTTTTCCCCGAATCATACAAAAAAGGAAAATATTAAAAATTAGCCCCGCCATAACGCATCGCAAAAAAAAAACCCTGAAACGTAAAAAAAATTATTCGAGAAAAAATTAGCCCCGCCGCAACGCGCGGGTTCTTTTGCTTGTTATATACATATACTAAAGGGCGGTTGAAATGACATCGTTTTAGTTGGTCCATTTAGTACCTTTTTGTTGGGCTCCCACTTTGGGCTAGTTTATTGGGCTCTCATTTTAGGCCGGCCCAATTGCTGTTTTTTTTTAAAGATTTGTTGGCACAAAATAGGGGGAAAAAAGATTATTACAAAAGTACCGATTTATTCAGATAAAAAAAATACCCGCGGAAACATTTTCGATACCTAATAACTTTAAAATAATCGACATGGTCACAAGCGTACAACTCTAGATTGCATTAAAGGATGTCGTTTTACGCCACTAAAAACCATAAGCCAAATATATGACACATATTTCCCCAAAACCCATAAAATTATATTAAAAAAAACCCCATATAGCAACAAAAAAAACCATTAAACATGAGGCCCAACACATAAGCCCATATAAAAAACAACAAACTATTAAACATGAGACCGAAAAAATAAATTTGCACTAAAAAAACAAAAAATAAATAAATAAAATAAAAGTTTAACGCCTCGCAACAACGCGCAGGACATAAACTCATATAAGGAAAAAAAACAAACCATTAAACATGATACCGAAAAAATAAACCCGCACTATTAAACATGAGACCGAAAAAGTAAACCCGCACAAAATACAATTAAAAAAAATGTCCTGCAGTAACACGCGATTGTCATTTAAGGCACACGTAATCCCATAAAATTATATTAAAAAAACCATATAACCAAAAAAAGAAACTTTTAAACACGAGACCCAACACATAAGCTCATATAAGAAAAAAAATAAACTATTAAACATGAGACCGAAAAATAAACCACACAAAAAAATAAAAAAAATAATTCCCTGCAACAACGCGCTAAAAATTAACGTCCCGCAGCAACTCGCGGGTAATCTGCTTGTTGGATCTATAAATCCATTATATATATATCTTAATTAGCATTACATAAGGCGACAAAATAGTATGCATTGGGTTGCTGCCAAATATGTAACCCATTAATGTAGCCCAGTAGAAATGTCCAGTAACAATGTTGGCCCAACGGTATATTCAAGAAAGAAGTGGCTAAGTTGAGATGCGTATTTTTGCCGACATCTAAGCTCTTTTGGAATTTAACTCTATACTAATACACAAACATTTGACCACTATTCATCTACAGTGCCAAGTTTGACTTGAGCTATACTTTGGCACGGCCCAAGTTTTTTTTTTTTTTTTTTTTTTAAGTTTAGTCTAACATCCAGCCCAACTTTTTTTTGGGCTCTACTTTGACCCTGCCCAAGTAGTTCTTTTTTTTTAAAGTTTAGTCCAACATCTAGCCCAACTTTTTTTTCCCTTTTTCCGCATGGTTACTTTTCATCGGCCTAAAAAAAAAACTTTATAATCCCTCTCACCCTCACTTCTTTCGCTAAAAATAAGAAGGAAAAAAAAATTTACGAGACGTGCTTTTATTTTTAACTATTTACAACTTTCTATCGGCCTGGGTCAAAAAAAAAATTCTCCTTTATTAAAAAAAAACCCTATTAACTACAATGGCGTGATGTTATGAGACCGAAAAAATAAATCCGCAAAAAATACAATAAGAAAGAAAAAATGTGCCGCAGTAACGGGCGATTATCATTTAATATGAGAAAAAAAACTATTAAAAATGAGACCGAAAAAATAAACCCAAAAAAAAAAAAAGCCCCGCAACAACGCGCGAAAAATTAACGCCCGCAGCAACGCGCGGGTAATCTTGCTTGTTCTAAATATGTATAACAAAGTCAAGTTCGACCAAAACAATCCTATTGATTTAGAAATGTTCTCTTCCTTGG
>BQNB010049203.1:6789-42155 GCA_026074375.1 Tanacetum coccineum
GATGTTGGTTTACCGTCAGAGAAAGTAGTGGCATCTGGGAAGAATGGCGATGATGGTGACCTGCTTCTCTTTCGGGATGACTTCTCGTTGAAAGTTATTGGTAAACTTGCAAACTTGCATTACATGACATTTACTTAACGCATTGAGAATCTAATTTTTCTTACGAGGTGTCACACATATATATTTGTTGCTTTGTATTATGCGAAAATTACCAAAATGCCCCGTTGGAAAACGTGATAGCATGCAGTGAACCTGCAGTTTTTTTTTCGAAATTAAACTTGTAAATCGCGCCCCAATGGTAGCGATTTACATATTGTACACGTGTCGGCACTCGATTGGCTGTAAAAAAAAGTAAATCGCGCCATATGGGTAGCGATTTTTTTTTCGGTCATTGATATACGTGTGATGATATATGGTTTTAATATTTTCTAGGGTTTTTTTGACGAAATGTTTATTTTCTCTATCTTTGAGCATGTTTTTTCATACCCAACTGTTTGTAAAAATTGTTTTTATTTCCTCAAATGTGTTGCCTTTGATGAGCTCTACACAGTTACGTAAATTTTAAAAAAAATAGTTTTGTACACGATTTACGTAAATTAAAAAAAAAATCGCTAAAGTAAATCGCGCCATATGGGTAGCGATTTTTTTTTGGTCATTGATGATGATATATGGTTTTAATATTTTCTAGGGTTTTTTTGACGAAATATTTATTTTCTCTATCTTTGAGCATGTTTTTCATACCCAAGTGTCTGTAAAAATTGTTTTTATTTCCTCAAATGTGTTGCCTTTGATGAGCTCTACACAGTTACGTAAATTTTTAAAAAAATAGTTTTAGTATGAATGAGATATGATGTTGCAAAGTGTGTCAGTTAGGTTAATTTTGAAATTTTTTTAGGGTTTCTGTTTTGTAAAAAAACAGTATTCCGTCTATCTTTTCCTATGTTTTTGCATACTGATTAGTAGTTTAAATTTATTTTGATTTCCTCAATTGTGTTGTCTTTGATGAGCTCTACAGAGTTGACGTAAATTTTTTAAAAATAGTTTGTTTGCATGAAGTATGTGTTGCATAGTAGTCAGTTGGGTTTATTTTGTAAATTTTTTTAGGATTTTTGTTTTGTAAAAATGATTCGCTATCTTTTCTTAGTTTTTGCATATAACTTTTTGTATTTGCTCATTTGTGTATTCGTTTATGAGGTCACATATTGAATTACATTTTTACTTAAAAAATTTCATTACTGTATACAGTTGTGATGTTGCAAAGTGTAATTGAAAGCTTAAAATCAACGGTAGTCATTAAAATCATTACAACATGAGAACAACAAGATATCTATTAGATTAAAGGGCCAAGATTATTTAGATGATAAACATAAAAACAACAACAAACAACGACATACATGTTAGCACCAATGGATCGTTAAACAATAATGCTTTTACTTATCTCTGTAGTTCGTCATTAATTGTCGCTTTTCTTCCATGCTCCTTAGCAGCTCATCCCTAACGCTTTTCAAGTATACACACTTCTTCATGTCCGCTCCTGTCATGCATCCAAGAGCGTACTTACCATACTCTAATTTAGTGGCCGTGATCGCTGACTAAACCATTAAGTTGCTTTATTTTCACCCTACGATCTGTAAACCTATCAGCAAAGCGATGCATCAAGGCTAGAATTTGTTCCTCCAAAATAGCTTCTTCATCTAGTGCTTCTTGTAGTTTTGTAAGGACATTTAACCTAACTTGTTCTGGGTTACTAGCCATGGTATAAAATGAGCAGATAGAATTAATAAGTTGTTTGATAGTTTCTATTTTGTTGTGAGTAAGAGTCCTCAATTTGTGTGAGTATATATAAGCAATGATTTGACTACATTTGTATTTTAGATATTGAATATAAAAAACAATCTGACGAATTGTCAGATATTTTCCTAAATCGCGCGTAATATTAAGTGATAGACCGCATTGTCAGTGAGTTGTCTAATCTGTAGTAGTAAAAAACATGTGTGTTGTCAAATCATGTCCGATATCGCTTGTAAGTCCTAGTGATAACAAAGTTTTGTCCGTGAGTTTGTCTAATTTCCGTAGCAGTAAAAAACATGTGTGTTGTCAAATCATGTACTAAATCGCGTGTAATTCATAGTGATAGACCGCATTGTCAGTGAGTTGTCTAATCAGTAGCAGTAAAAAACATGTGTGTTGTCAAATCATGTCCTAAAGCGCGTGTAATTCATAGTGATAAATAGTATTGTCAGTGAGTTGTCTGATTCGTAGCAGTAAAAAACATGTGTGTTGTCAAATCATGTACTAAATCGCGTGTAATTCATAGTGATTTACAGTATTGTCAGTGAGTTGTCTTATCCGTAGCAGTTAAAAACATGTGTGTTGTCAAATCATGTCCTGAATATTGTAAAATGTTCATTGATAAACCAAATTGTCATTGATAATTTTTTTCTTGATGCAGAATGAATAACAATCACATAGAATTGAAAAAAAACCACATACAATCTAGTAGATTGGCAACCTTATTTAACACAATTTACTAAAAAAACAACAAACAAACAACTAACTTACATGTTGGATTGTATCTTTAGCAACATCATTATATAGTCTATAATGCCATGTAGCTGTTAATGAAGTTTTGTTTTGCATAAATGCTCCTCAACAATTGTTGTCTTGTTCTGAGTATGTTGTTTGTTGTACAGATATCTGCTTCAAGTGTCATTAGTAGAGCATGCAATCTGTAGCTATTAAGGCTAGTTGTAGGCATACTTTGCAACATTGTTATTTGTACCTGACGGATACGCATTTCCTCTGAATAACGATTTAAGTTGCTCAACAACTGCTGTGCAAGTGTTTCCTCATCTTGAATCTCCCTTTATAGTTTTGAAACAATTGTTTAACGTGCTTCATTTGCAAAGTAAGCCATATAGTTTGTTTATAGAGGAGAAAATAAGAGAGGTGTGTGTGTGACAGACAAAAGTCTAATGTAGATGATAGGATAGTTGATATAGGGGAAATAGTATGATCAGTCTTTATCAATAGACTGAAATAGTAAAAAAGCTGACAAAGCTCGTACATTTATAAGAGATAATAGACATTTTTCATGGATTGGTAGTTATCAACTGTCAGTGACTTGATATAATAAGATTGGTACTTAATTATTCAATTTATTGAAAAAAGGAACAAAATGTGTACATTTAACAGACTTTGTTTAAACATATTCAGTTACATGAATATTAGTACATATTTTTTCGTTTCTGCATTTGATGCAGATAGCTTAGATCTATCTTTGGTTCTTCCATAGAGCCATTGTTGGGAATCAGCACCGAGCTTATATCTGTCTTTAGACATGATACATTGGTTTCCTCGTCTTCAAAGTGTTCTTGTTCCGCCCATTAACCTTTGCTCTAATGTGTATTCATTTGTGTTACTTCCTTATAATGTCTTCAATTTTCCTTGAGTGGTCAGTTATGACATGGTTCATTCATTTCTGCACAAGCTTGCCATTTGGGAAAACTTATGTTTGATATACCAAAATGACTCCGATGTGGTTAAATGTAAATTTCCAATTTGTATTGCGCTGAAAGAATATATCAAACATGACATGCATATCATAGTTGTTTCTAAGTTTAACGGTTATTGAAAATCCATTGTGTGGTATTTTGTAATAAAGTCGCTGAATTTTCGTACTCCAAAAATTTTAATTCAATTATTGTTTCATATCTTCTAGTTCACTTGGAATGTTGATGTTGAATGTTCCACCGTTGACGTACATCGTGTTATTTGTGTGATCGAGCATCAATTTACCATTATTATGAACCACAAAATTGAAAACGGTTTGCATGTAAGGTGTAGCAGGTTTTGTTTTATTAATAAAACCTAGTTCACCAAGTAATTCATAGTAATTGAAATTTTTTTCTTTCCTTTTGTCCCAATTGATGTGATAGTTGTTGAGTCTTCTAGTTTTATTTTAGTTTCTTCATAACTGACACCTGCAAATTATTCTTCCAATGAACCATGGTTATGGAAATCAACACGTGTTAAATCTATTTGGACTATAGAAACGTAATCTGGAGTTCCCAGCAATTTTTGCTACTGTCATGATAACATTAGTTTGGATTATAATTCATTTTTAATTGTTTCATACTGATAACGCTGTAGTTAATGGTGGCAACATGGTAATATAAAGAGTAGTGAATCTTCTCGGTATGTCCATGTTAGATAGCTTACAGTATCTTAAAATCCATTTGAAAAAGCGAATATTTCAAATATTGAACCTTATTGGTATGTTAGGGGGTTGAGTTTAAATTCTCCGTTGTGGTTTACATCAAACTCGAAAGTAGTATTTGATGACGTCGTATTTTTTGGAAAGTAAGAAGTGTTAATTGAAATAAAATGACTTTTAATTGTCGTTCTATATATATCTTGTGTTATTGATCTGAGAAGTAACACGCCCCGGACCCTTATTCCACTGTGACCCAATTTGGGGGTGTTACATATATATATTAATTGCAAAGCGTAAAGTTGATAAGTCAATTTTGTGTCAAAAATGATATTTCGATGTCTGAATATATCATTTTTTTTTGTTACACGCTAAAACAAGAAAAGTAGATGATACAAACAATTATAAAAGATTATTTCTTAGTAACTAGTCAAATAACTTTTTTGCACAAGAAGGTTTTCTTTGATTTTCTGTTTTGTTTGTCTCATATTTATGATGCTCGGCCACGACTAGTGGGGATAGCTCCACCCGAGAAACGTACACATGTAGTCGGTTTTGATGAGTTTGAGTATACGTGAGTATCAGGTCGCATTCTTGTATAGCATCAGCCAAAAGTACAAGACCTGAATCAAAACTACAATTACGTTTCTTTATATAAATAAATGTTGGGGAGTTTTCCTCGTAACCCAAATAGTTTGTTAATATTAATTTCACTTGATCGGTTGAAAAGGTGTCCAACTCCACAGGATCTACGATAGCAACCATGTCACCAACAAATTCTCTTCTAGGCGGACTAGTAAACCTTCCATAATGGTGTAGTAGGACCATCTATCTCATTGTTTGAAATTTAAAATGAGTTAATGATACAGTAATGTTGTTGTTGAAGTTGCACCATAACTATATGGTTTATATAGTTTGACCCACAACCACATTTATTGTTTTTCATTAATGACAATGAGGTTGTCATAAATCGCGTAAAATACTAAGTGACGAAACCAATGTTTGGTACTTGTCAACTCAATGTTTATATATAGTCATTGAATTGTCTAATCTGTCATTGAATTGTCAAAATCATGTCATAAATCGCGTAAAATACTAAGTGATGAAACCAATATCATGGTATTATCAACTCAATGTTTCTATATACTCACTGAATTGTCTAAATTGTAATAGACATCATTGTCTATACCCATTTATGTGTTATGTCCAGAGTATTTAAAGCCACAAGGTTTAATTATTTATGTAGTGTTGTTGTACTAACATATTAAGTTTAATTGAAAATGAAATATATTACAACATTCATATCATATATTACAATTTAACAACAAACCAATAGAAATCATAAAAACACACAAATGTTTAAAAACAAAACGACTTAAACTAATTATTTAAACCATTCATGTTTAGATCATCTAGATGTTGCGATGCATATTGCTGAGAATCATATTGTTCATACATTTGAGCTGATTCTGTATGATGTCCATCGTATGCTTGAGATGTGTTTGTGTGATGTTGCTCATAAGGTTGTGAGGGGTATGTGGTTTCACCGTATTGTTGTAATGGGTATCTGGTTTCACCGTACTGTTGTGATGGGTAATGGTTATAACTTTGAAAAGTGTTGTCATACTGTTGATGTGGGTTGTAGAATGATGGTTGTCGTTTCTTAGAATTTCCTGATCATGTTGTCTACATATGTGTACATGCGGCTCAGCGACAAATGGTTTAGTGCAATGATCACGTATGTGTCCTGCTTGTTTATATCTGCTACAATGTATAACTCTTAGATCCTCTCTATGAGATTGTATACGGTTTGTATTTTTTGGATGACCGGGTTATGGGTTGTCCATTCGAGGAGGAATAGCTTTCTGAATATTGTGCGGAAATTCCCATTGTTACATATTTCCAAGAAAATGAATTGATTCCGAGTAAGTACCTTGATATTTGGTTTTTTAAACCAATCTGCTACAAATTGGACACAATCCGTCAAACCCATAAACTTTGTTACATCTATAACGTGACCACACAGAATCCCTAAAAGCTTCCATTTATGACATTCACATGTGCCTGTTTGTAAGTTGACTTCATGAGTATATTGACCATCTAAAACTTGGTATTGATAATTGTTAACATCGTTAACAACCCATGACGCGCTTTTCATCCTTTTTTAGTCACTTTGTTTGCTACCCAATCAGTTATTTCATACGTCATATTTGCTACAAGAATCAATATAGTAGTTGATATTGAGAACAAAAAAAAGTTTTAGATTATGTATTCTAAGAGAAATACATGTGAGTTCTTGACGTTTATAGTACCAGTCTTACACCATCGCATGATACGTCTCGATCAACTTTAACACCGATAGCTTTCTATTTATTACACTACAAGCATTAACAGACTCCACACTATTCGATGCCATATAATTGTAATGAACTAGTAGGCAATGCGCTCTTGACCATCTTTGAGGACTAGCTTCACAAAGCTTGTAGTATGCATCAGGCTTAACAGCCTGTAGTATGCTCATGTTACTTGTAAATTCTTCTGGTGTATATTCCTTGCATATTTTCCAAAATAGACCTTTTTTCAATGATAGGTTCATCATAAGATGACGACAACATACAACATGAAAGGCTAAAGGGAATTCATTGTGTATTGCCAAAGCTATAGCAGAATGCCTATCAGATATGAATAGAAAATTGGGGTTATCACCTATGCATTCTTTGAGTACGAACATCCACCATGTCCAACATGGACCTGTTTCCCCTTTGCATATACCAAAAGCAATTGGCACAATCTGATTGTTTCCATCCATGCCCACAACTACAAGATTTGTTCCTGGGTATAGACCCTTTAAATGCGCCGCATCAATTATAAGCAAAGGGCGTAGATAATTGAGGAACGTACGAATCTGAAATAAAACATTATAAATATACTATAGTGACGTACTAGTATTTTATTATTTAGAAAAGCTGAGCATGACTTACTGAAGCACCAATGGCAATGAATAACATCTCAAAAACTCCTTTTTCTTTTGTTTTGATACGTGTGACTGTCCTTTGGTTTTTCCTTTCTAGATTGTGATAATAATAAGGTAGCATTTCAAAATATTCATATGGTGGTCCCCTTATCTGTTCTATCCCATAATCCTTTCCTCTTCATGCTTGTTGGTAAGATAAATTTATTTTATATTCTGACAAAATATCTTGGTGTATATCTTTCCCTTTTAAAACACGCTTACTATCTTGTAACTTAGGAGTGATAATGTGAGCAATTACTTTTTTGTTTGCATTTCGATGGTTAGGATATGTTTGAGTTTTGGGACACGTGTGAACATCATTAAGATGTGTAATGTAATACTTAGTTGTATTATCCCAAAGTCTAGCACGAAGCTTCCAATCATACTGTTTAAAATGATAGCATTTTAATTCATACCTTTCGGGGGCTGACCTGTCTGCTAAAAATTAGAAACCGTCATTTAAAGCTTTCAACCTAATAGCCAAGTCTAAAGCTTCCTTATTGTCAAATTTTTTACCCTTTTTAACTTATGATTCTTTATTATACTGCTTTGAAATAATAGGTTTTGACTTGTAAACTGGTGTTTTTGGAATGTCAGGCTTAAAGGACATGAACTTCTTCCATTTATCGTACATGGGTTGTGGGTTTACATCTACTCCATCATCAGAATCATTTTTTTCATCTACTATTTCGTCGTTTGATCCGAACGCAAATGAGGATTCTGGTTTTGTAAAATGGGGCTCACTTTTATAACTGGATTCATTCATTTGAAAATCACTAGGTTCAAAATTAAAAGATAAACCATTGTTGAAAAAAATACATACTAGTATTATTATTATTAAAACTAGATGAGTTTACGTCTTTATTAGATAGGTCATTGTTTTCGACAGTTTTTGGTTCAAAAAAATTAAATAACATGTTTTTTTATTGTTTGGTCCTAAATTTGTAGTTTCGTCTATTGGTTTATGCTGAGAAACATACAAATGTGCAAATTGATTTATGGAACTACAAGCACGATCAACAAAGAATTGTACCTCAACATCGTCTGTTATTGTTATCCCAAAAGCTTAATCCATTTTCACAACATAAGCTATACCAATAAGCAAAATAAAGATAGAAAAGAGATAAGGAAAGTGAAAGATTATTAGAGAGAAATAAAGAGGTGGAAGATTACACACACACACACAAGTGATGAAATGGTAACCAACACCCTCTCCATGTGTGGAGAGGGTTCTATTTATACCCTTGAGCCATGAGTGGCATGTGGGCTTTCTAACTTGGGCCGGGCTTGGCTTTTCTTGGGCTTTGAGCCCGAAACATGGACAATATTAGATTACAATCCAAGCCCATTGAACCCGACTAGCCTATTACTTTAACAAGACTAATTATGACTAATAAGACCGATAACATTCTTGTTCGACTTATATAAAATTAAGGCTAACAATCTCCCCCAATGTTGAGGTCTCTTTCTTCACACTCCTCCGTACCACCGATGACGTTGAGGATGTGACTTTTGACGTTTATGCTTTGCCTTGTTTTGGTCTTGTCTTGTTTGTAATGGCTTTGTTCATTCATGCTTTGTGATCTTGATCTTGAGCCTTTATCCTTTTGACTTTAAGTTCTTGAGATCGTTATCTTGCATCATCTCCTTGACTTGAATCATCTTGATTTGACTTTCTTGATCAACTTGTGCTCTTGACCAACATGCTCATACTTGTTACATTCTTGTTTGACATATGTGATTATAAGTCTAACAATCTCCCCAATTGATGATTCTTTATTTGACTTTGAGGCTCTTTGATGGTGGGGAAGATTAGAATCAACTATCTTGACGTTTGAATGAAGGGAAAGATGAAAAACGATTGACTTTGAAAGCTTGAGTATTCGCAAGGTGGTTTATGAATTCGGACTAATTCGCTGTAATGAGGCGTGCATCAACACCGGCGTCTAAACCCTAAAATAGACAGTTAGCCATAAAAGATGAATATGCTTTGTCATTCATCTTGACTGTTTCGGTTGCATTAACCTCCGGTTTGCCTGTGTTTGTAAATAGTATAATATATACCTGTGATCAGGTTAAGATTCGAAAGAATCTCCATGACAGGTTTTCCAGCCTCAAAGCATAGGATCTTTCTAACACAGGAGTATTAGATTCACCATGCTTTGCTAGTTCTCATTAAACCGTAACTCTCAAAGCAGACAACACGTTAAAATAGTGAATCAGATATGTTACTTAATCTTTCTGATTAAGTCGTCAATTCATTTACTTGGAACGTCAAAATTTGATATCCAGTTTATCACAGGCTCGTCAATGTAAATCTTGCAATTCACACCAAGAGCTTGTTTGAATGTTGCTCAAGAGGATTTCCTCTTCACTGTGAATACTTTAAGTATCCCTCAGATGTTCTGGCAGATCTCATGGATAATGCGTAGAATCTTTGGTTACAACTTGGTGAACTTTATAATGGGTGTTATCAGCAAGTGTATTTTTCGACATTGTGTCCTAATGAGATTTATAATTTGATCTGCTTCTTGGCCTCTAGACCTCGATTTGTGCACTTGTTTTAGTAATCGAGCTGGAGCAGACTGCCACCTATTCATATCAACAATCTCGGAGTGAGATGTCAATAGATAAACGTGTGTATCTCCGTGACAAATTTTGTCACGGAGATACACACGTTATCTATTGACATCTCACTCCGAGATTGTTGATATTGAATAGGTGGCAGTCTGCTCCAGCCTCCGATTGCTAAAACCAAAAGTGCACAAATCGAGTCTAGAGCCAAGAAGAGATCAAATTATAAATCTCATTAGGACACAATGTCAAAAATACACTTGCTGAACACCATAAAGTTCACAAGTTGTAACAAAGAGTCCTACGCATTATCCTTGAGATCTTGCCAGAACATCTGAGTGATACTTAAGTATTCACAGTGAAGATGGAAATCCTGCTTGAGCCAACATCAAACAAGCTCTTGGTAGGTGACTTGCAAGATTCTACATGAATCGAGCTTGTGATAACTGGATATCAATTTTGGTCCAGTAAATGAATTGACGACTTAATCAGAAAGATAGTAACTATCTGATTCACTCTTACCGTGTTGTCTGCTTTGAGACGTTCCGGTAATGAGAACTAGCAAGCATGGTGAATCTAATACATCTGTGTTAGAAGATCCTACGCTTTGAGCTGGAAACCCTGTCAAGGAGATTCTTTGAATCTACCTGATCACAGGTATAGTATAATACTTTCTCCCCACCTTTAGGGAGTGACGTCCCGGCACTCAGCTCGTCTTATCCACTCTCTCCGCTTTGTCCTTACTTGTAAATAGATTATGGTACTTCTTCTTAATTTGATCCTCACGTTCCCAAGTAAATTCTGGACCTCTTTGCGAATTCCAACGAACTTTAACGATAGGTATCCGACTCTGCTTAAGTCGCTTGACCTCTCTATCAATAATTTCTACTGGTTCCTCAATCATATGCAACATATCATCAAGTTGAATTTCTTCCATCAGAACTACAACATCACCTTCCGCTAAACACTTCTTAAGATTCGAAACATGAAAAGTACTATGAATTCCCTTTAATTCTTCAGGCAACTCCAACGTATAAGCTACAGGACCTACTCTAGCTACAATCTTAAATGGCCTAATGTAACGTGGTCTTAACTTCCCGCGCTTTCCGAAACACACAGCGCCCTTCCATGGCGATACCTTGAGCAATACCATATCACCAACTTCAAATTCCAACGGCTTAAGTCTTCTATCCGCATAACTTTTCTGGATCAATTGACCTTCTCTAACCTCAGCCAACAAAATCAAGGAACGAAACTTCCTACCATACAATGCCTCAAACAGCGCACATCTCACACTAGAATGATAACTATTGTTATATGAAAACCCAACCAAAGGAAGATGAACATCCCAACTTCCTCCGAAGTCTAGGACACACACTCTAAGCATGTCTTCCAAAGTTTGAATAGTACGCTCACTCTGACCATCGGTCTGAGGGTGATAAGCCGTACTCATATCTAAGCGAGTTCCTAATGCCTCTTGCATTGACTGCCAAAACCTTGATGTGAAACGGCTATCCCGATCTGATATAATCGAGATCGGCACACCATGTCTAGCAACTATCTCATTCAAATACAATCTAGCCAACCTTTCCATCTTATAATCCTCACGCATAGGAGAGAAAATCGCCAGACTTATCCAAAAACCGGTCCACAATGACCCAGATTGTGTCATGCCCACTACTAGTCCTGGGCAACTTAGTCACAAAATCCATAGCTAGCCCTTCCTATTTCTATATGGGAATCTCAGGTTGCTGGAGCAGGCCAGATGGCCTTTAATGCTCAGCCTTAACCTTTAAAAAAGTCAAAAACCTACTAACATACTCAGCTATATCGTTTTTCATTCCAGGCCACCAATACCTATCTCTCAAATCATAATACATCTTATCGGCTCCTGGCTGTATAGAGTACTTTGACTTATGGGCTTCGTCCATTATCAGGGTTCTCGCATCACCCTTCAAAGACACCCATATTCGATCTAGGTAATACAAAGCTCCATCATTCCTAAGTTCAATCATCTCACCCAAACCTTTCTGCAATCTAGCAGATTTATCCACAGCCTCCTTCTGAGCGATCAGTATCTTATCCTTGATACTTGACTGAAGGATCATATTCATAGCTCTAACTCTCTTAGGCTTTACTCTTTCTTTCCTACTTAGGGCATCGGCCACCACATTTTACTTACCAGGATGGTAGCGAATTTCACATTCATAATCACTAAACAACTCTATCCAGCGACATTGTCGCATATTCAACTCTTTCTGACTAAAGATATGCTGAAGACTTTTATGATCTGTATAGATGACACTCTTTGTCCCATACAGATAATGTCTCCAGATCTTAAGTGCAAACATAACCGCACCCAACTCTAAATCATGGGTAGTATAATTATTCTCATGAATTTTCAACTGCATAGATGCATAGGCTATCAATTTACCTCTCTGCATTAACACACAGCCTAGTCCTATCCCGGACGCATCATAATATACTACAAAATCTTCTGATCCGTCGTGGAGAGCTAGAACAGGCGCATTACACAACTTATCTTTAAGGTCTGAAATGCATATTCCTATTCCTCATCCTAATTAAAAGTCTTACTTTTCTGAGTCAAGATAGTAAGAGACTTAGCTATCTTAGAAAAGTTCTCAATGAACCTACGGTAATACCCAGCAAATCCTAAGAACGAACGAACCTCAATCGGAGTTCTAGGGGCTTTCCAATTCTTAACAGCTTCAATCTTACTAGGGTCCACATGAATCCCATTACCATTTATCACATGCCCAAGAAACTGCACTTCTCTTAGCCAGAATTCACACTTAGAAAACTTAGCATACAGTTTCTCCTTTTTGAGCATTTGCAAGACTAACCTTAAGTGTTCTACATGCTCCTCTTGAGTCTTAGAGTAGATTAAGATGTCGTCTATGAACACTATCACAAACTTATCAAGATACGGTCTACAACCTATTCATCAATCTATAAAATAGTGCGGTGCATAGTCAGAGCAAAGGGCAATTACAGTGAACTCGGAAAGTCCCATAAACATTTCTAAACGCAGTCTTTTGGAATGGTTCTTCCTCATGCACTCTAGAAATCACTCAGCTGATGGTATCCAGACCTAAGATCTATCTTAGAGAAAAACTACAACCCTTGCAGTTGGTCAAATAGATCATCAATCCTAGGTAGCGGATAACGATTCTTAACAGTCAACTTATTCAATTCTCTATAGTCAATACACATCCTAAAGGAACCATCCTTCTTCTTAACGAACAATACCGACGCTCCCCAAGGCGATGCACTTGGTCGAATGAACCTTTATCTTGGAGTTCCTTGAGTTATCCCGACAACTCCTCTAATTCAGAAGGTGCCAAACGATAAGGAGACTTTGCTACCGGTGTTGCTCTAGGGATTAACTCAATTCAAAATTTAATTTCCCGAATAGGCGGTAATCCAGATAGGTCATCCAGGAATACCTCAGGAAAATCTCTAACCATAACAATCTCTTCTTGTTTCTTAACACCCATAAAAAATCTCACTTTTTCTTCCGGTCTCTCTCCTAATACTCTAAGCATGTTGCCATCCGGTAGTGGTATCCCTACTACCTTCTTATGGAGAATTATCTCAGCCTTATAATTAGACAACCAGTCCATACCTATAATCACATCAAAACTCCCATGTCCAAAAGGAATTAAGTTAATGTCAAAGATATGACCCTTGATTTCTAGTTTGCAACCCTTAATAACCTTGTTAGTCTCTACTAGCTGCCCGCTAGCTATTTCAATCTCATATTTGAAACCTAAGTCGTTGGGCTCTAAGCCTAATAGAGGTATGAAGGTAGTGGAAACAAAACTTTAGTCGGCATCAGAGTCAAATAAGGTAGTGGCAAAGTGCTTGTTCAAAGTAAACGTACCCGTCACAATGTTCGGATCCTGGGGAGCTTCCTCTGCTCCCAACATGAATGCCCTACCCCTAGCCTGGTTCCTTTAGTTTCCACGACCCTAACCCTCGTTATTAGCAACAACTTGGTTTGGACGGTTTCCTCCTAGTCCTTGTACCCTATTCCATCTAGGAAAAGCTGGCCTAACATGGTCGGTACTACCACACTCATAACATGCCCTAACAGGTGGGTTTTTAGCATTGGCAGGATTCACATTCCTTGGGCACAAAAGAACTCTACAGTAACGACGGAAAATCTAACAATCCTTTCCAAATGAACCAGGGCGGTTACATTTGAGCTGTGCGACAAGGTCCACCGGGGTTCAAGATGGAGTTGCAGTGGCATCCTGGGCCATGTACCCATATCTCTCTTCCTACATTGTTTCACATTAGTACCAAAAGCATCACAGTCCTCGGTCCTCTTATATCATCCCCTCCATATCCTATCCTTGCTAGGTACCCCCTAATATTTCCTCTCTTCCTCACCTCTTAATTGTTCCCATTTCCTAACAGCCTCATCAGTCAGTGCACCAGAAATCTGTATAGCCTTCTGCATAGTCTTTGGCTCCTTTGCTGCCATCATCTTATGGATTTATAGAGCAAGGCCATACACATACCTCTTAATTATCCTACTCTCAGGAGTCACCAAATGTGGAACTAACCTAGCCAACTCATGAAACCTATCAGTATACGCAGCATGGCCAGCCCCGACCATGATGTGATTCCACAACTCAGATTCTAACTTTTGCATCTCATGACTAGGACAAAACTCTTGTATCATCATACACTTAAAGTCATTCCATGACATACTAACAGCAACTTCCCGACCTAGCGTACAGATCTGAGAGTTCCACCACATTAAAGCCTTACACACAAATGACCCAGCAGTGTATTTCACCTTTTGGTTAATACTCCAACCACTCATATCATGCATAGATTCCATTTTCTCAATCCAACGTGTGAGGGCTACAGCACCTCCCTTACCATCATATTCCTTAGGGTTACACGCTAAAAATTCCTTATATGAACAACCTACCCGGTTGCCATTAACTATCACATTCCTAACGTTCCCCTGAACGTTCTTATTAACCACATTACCATTATGATTTCCAACATTCCCTTGGTTACTAACCTGGGCCAACATGGCGGGTAAGAGGTTTCGCAATTGTTAGGCAATGATCATTGGGAAGTCAGGTGCACCCCTATTGGCTCCCCTTACATTCCTATTAGCTACCTCTACACCCCCATTAGCTCCCATACCTAGGCCATTTCCTTGACCATTCAATTCATCAACACGCTCATCATTACCTTCCCTAGGTCTTTTACCCCTTCCACCTCTACTAACCCGTTCACCCGTTCCCCCTCCTAGTGATTCGGCAGCAGGCCGACCAACACTTTGGGTTCTCATCCTTGGCGGCATTATCTATACGAGGGAGAACATGGGCAACGTTAGGTAAGTGGGAAGACTCGCACACATTCATCGAATATCTTACTATACGAAACCAAATATACGCGCAAGACCACCCTATGGTGTCAACATCGATTTGTGTGAACAACAATACCAAGTATGAGTGAGTTGTGACACGCTTATAATTACATTGGCTACCGTACTTATATTCGCATCATTTCCCATTCATATTCAATATTGAGCCCACTCATTTCAATGACTGTCATAACTAAGGCCTCAAACCAAGAACACACAAAGGCACACCAAAAGCGGAACACCGCACACATAGATCCTATACGCAACTAAACGACGGATCTAAGTTATAGTCTCGGCGAGAAATAAAATAATATGGGGGGGGGGGGGGGGAAAAATAAGCCAATCCACCTAGTTCTCTATAACCTTGGCTCTGATTACCAATCTGTCACACCCCGATAATGGCGAAAACTCGGGAATGCAACATAATGATCAATCATAACACAAGGTACAAAAATAGAGAAAACTACATTGCATAAACTCCAAGTGCTGTGAATACCATCAACCTTAAACAAACTCGAGTGATGTCCCAAATCGCAACTAAAATCTACAAATCTCTTACATTTATTCATATGCCCTCGCAGGGGACCACAACCAAACTTAATCTAAAATCTCCAAATACTAAAATCAAACAACAAGCAAGCAAGACTTTAAACGAAATTCCACACGGGATACTTCTAAGTCTGCTATTAATCACCAAACTATTCCTCTTTCACTTCACCTGAAAATGATACTCGAAAACGTCAACAATAATGTTGGTGAGCTCGTAGGTTTGACCTTAAACCCAAAAGTTGTGCCAATATTTCAACAGTGGACAATAGTGCTATATGACAGTGAATTTATGCTAACAATCCAAGACATAGCATCCCCGCTAGTCAAATCTCAACATCCAATAATAAATCCAGAGTCGCAACTCCCAAATCACTAATGCACCTAAAGGGCCTACCAGCTGGAGCAATATATTAAGGCGTACCACACAGAACCTTGCATGCCAAACACAGTACATGCAAGTACCACCAACAAACCATTGTATGCCAAACATCGTACCTTCTACAAGTAACCAACGGGACACAGAACCTTGCCAAGCCAAAACAAGTCATGGCAAAAGTAAATCAACACATAATATTCACATAACAGTCATAAGCACATATCTTGTCCCAAAAACAAAACCACATTTCGCACAGTTCAAAACACATTTGAGTATCATTTTCCCCCAACGGAAAAACAATAAAAAGTGGGACTACGAAACCCACCTTAAGCAAGCCCTTTAGAACCAACTTACGACACAGCTAATGCAAACGACAGCCCAGCACACGACCTAGTCCAGTTAATGTCTCATTTTAATCAATCACTTCCAAAACAATCTTCACGTTTGATGCATAGAGTTTAGACGCGTTGTACAATTACCCAAAACAGTTTTAGTGGTGTAATGGTTGACGACTTATCTCCATAAGCATATCAATCTCATTCTCCGATAATACATACTTATACTATTTAGCGCAAATAGATAAGTAATATAATAAATATTTATAATTATTAATTATAAATATATCTCGACAAGTTCATTCGGTACACTTAATCAACTTCAAAAATAATCATATCCTGAATTGAAAACGACACGTTTAATCACAACAAACACCTTAGGAAAGTTTCGAGAAAAATTATATTTTTTCGTCTTTTAGTGAATTTATTATTAAAAATCAAAAATCATGTTTTAAGTAAAATTTCTAAGTATAAAGTTTTTACGAAATTTTGACATGACCCGTACGTGTTTACAACGTTTTTCCAAGGTTTCAAACCTTGATTTCCACACACTTTTCACAATTCGACACTTTTCGACAAAATTCCAAAATCTCAAACTTTAACGTTTACCAAAATGTTTTCCCCAAAATAACGATCAATATCACTTCGTAAATGCATTCCGCTTTCAAAAAGTCCACCAAAATGACCAAATATCGTTTATTGGGCTTCAAGGCCCAACAAGGGTCTATTAGAAAATTTATAAGTCCAAAATACTATTTAAGTCCATAACCAAGGTCCATTTACATATATAAGTATATACTTATATGTAGAAATAATCCGGACCACAATAAGCCATCCCATTAAGCCGCGGCTCAAATAGACTTATTGGGTCGTGAGTCCATAAACTCCAAAATACGTATATTAAGCTTTAAAATAAGCTAACACAAAAATAAGCTACGTATATTAAGCTTTAAAATAAGCTACGTATCGCTTTTGGTTACTACCATAAGCCTCAAAAATAGTCCACAACATATGCCATAACACAAAAATAATCAAAATCACTTTCCTAGTGACTTTGGGAATTTACACGTGGCCTTTAAGCCCAAAAAGCCAAGAAATAGCTTAAAAATAAACCCGAATAAGCTATACAAGCAACTTACCACAAATAAGCATTCTAGCAACATATATTATTCAACCATCACGACCACAACATCAAAACTACAAAAACCCCATTTTCCCTTTTTACTATTCATGAACCAAATGCACTCTTTTATTCGTTTTGCTTTCAAAAATCAATTTTTACAACGTTCAACTTGTACAACTAACATCTATGCATCAAAATAAACCCAAAAGGACAAACAAAATTTAAATTTGAAAACTTACAAGAAAATCTTCAAATTTGTAGATTTCGACACGAACCGGACAACCCAAACGTTGTTTAGAGTATTCACTTGCCATATTTACACTTTAAACCCTTCAAAATTCAATTTGGACATTAACGGACGTGTCAGACTCGTTTTTCGGCATTTCTGAAAATTCACGGGTCAAACCACCCGGAATACACATAACACAATAATACCTTTCAAAAAGGATTATTAATCACAATAAACCTCAAATCATCACATATCTCATAAAATCACCATCGTCAACACGGTACAAAATCTGAATAAACTGACAAAAGTCAAATAGTCAAAGGACTATTAATGAAATATTCAGAACACAAAAAGGGCAAATGTTACATTCTACCCCCCTTAAAAGAATTTTGTCCCTAAAATTCAGATGCTAACATCAATAAACAAATGCGGGTATTTCAATTTCATCTGATCTTTACGTTCCCACGTGAATTAAGGACCACATTTCGAATTCCACCGAACTTTGACGATGGCAATCCTACTACGCTTCAACTTCTTAAACTCTCTTTCTAAAATTTCCACAGGCTCTTCCACAAAATTTAACTTAGTATCAACTTGGATCTCATCCAAAGGCACTTTGAGTGTTGGATCAGCCAAACACTTCTTAAGGTTCGACACGTAGAACGTGTCATGAACACCATTCAACTCCTCAGGCAAATCTAATCGATAGGCCACAGAGCCTACTTTCTCAATAATCTCAAATGGTCCAACAAACCTAGGTGCTAACTTCTGTTGGTCTAATATTAATCCTTCACAACAATAAGCAAACTCGAATAAGCCTTGAATAAGCTCTAAAGGAGCCGGCTTAATAAGAAAGAAAAGTAGAGAGAGAAAAGAACTAGGAAACTTAGATTAGAGAGAGAAAGGTGAGCTACAAGTGTGTGAAAAATGTAACCAACACCCTCTCCATGTGTGGAGAGGGTTCTTTTATACCCTTAGCCATTTACTTGGCACATGGGCTTTTCTACTTGGGCCGGGCTTGGCTAAACTTGGGCTTTGAGCCTAAAACACGGACAATATTAGATTACAATCCAAGCCTATTGAACCCGACCTAGCTACTACAAATAAAACAAAAAAGGGAAAAAACCCCCAATTTAGGTTTTTTATTTTTTAACTTTAGTAAGACCGATAACATTTCTTAGTTTGACTTAATTAAATTAAGGCTAACAATCTCCCCCAATGTTGAGTCTCTTTCATTTAAACTCCTCCGTACCAACCCGATGACATTCTTGTAGGAAGGTTTGCTTGATTTATCATTGTCTCCCCTGAACGTGAAGATGATGAACTTTTGACGTTTATGCTTTTGCCTTGTTTTGTGGGTCTTGTCTTTGTTTGTAAATGAATTTGATCATTCATGCTTGTGGTGATCTTGATCTTGAGCCTTTATCTTTTGACTTTGAGGGGGGGGGGGCATCTTGAGACTGTCGCGGTTATCATTTGCATCATCTCCTTGACTTGAATATCTTGTCAACTTGTGCTCTTGACCAACATTTACATACTTGGTTACACATTCTTGTTTGACATATGTGATTATAAGTCTAACAATCTTCCCCAAATAGTCTATTCTTTATTTGACTTTGAGGCTCTTTGATGGTAGGGAATTTTAGAATCAACGATCTTGATGTTGAACGATTGACATTGAAAGCATGAGTATAAGCATGTGGTTTATGAATCCGACTTCGCTGGAATAAGGTTGCAACACCATCGTCTAAACCTAAAATAACAGTTAGCAATAAAATATGAAAATGCTTTGTCATTCACTTGAAGTTCGTTTGCATTAACCTCTGGTTTTCCTATTTTTATAGTATAAATACGAATACTGTGATCATGTAGATTCAAAGAATCTTCTTGACAAGGGTTTTCCAGCTCAAAGCCGTAGGATCTTTCTAACACAGAGTGTATTTAGATTTCGCCATGCTTGCTAGTTCTCATTACCGAATGTCTCAAAGCAGACCAACACAGTAAGAGGGAATTAAGATAGTTTACTTAATCTTTTCTGATTTAGTCGTCAATTCTTTACTGGACCACAAATTGATATCCAGTTAACACACAAGCTGATTCATATAGAATCTTGCAAGTCACCAGCCAAGAGCTTGTTTGATGTTGTTCATAGCAGGATTTCCATCTTCACGGTGAAAATACTTAAGTATCCCTCGATGTTCTGACAAGATCTCAAGGAATTCGCTAGAACTCTTTGTTACAACACTTTGGAACTTTTATGGTGTTCATTCCAAGTGTATTTTGACATTGGTGTCCTAATGAGAATTTAATAATTTGAACTCTTCTGGCTCTAGACTCGATTTTGCATTTGGCTTTATAAATCCGGAGGCTAGAGCGAGACTGCACACCTATTCAATATTCAACAATCCGGAGTGAGATGTAATAGAATACGTGTGTATCTCCCGTGACAAATGAGACAAGTTTCTTTGAGAGAACCCGAATGGATGGAATGTTTGTGCATTGCAATCACTGGGTCCATGACGACTTTTCTTCAATATCAACAATCATCTGTGTGATTTTGATAGATTATGTATTGACCCGGTTTCTGCCTAAGTTGTTTGAAGGGCTTCTTTCTTTTCACCCTTTATCCATACATTTCTTTTTCATTCTTCAACCCCTTCAATGCTTACCAAGACATCATTACTAACACCTTGTTGTGATTGTTCCAGTGTTAGCTCAATCTTAGTCGGCATTTTTCCCTTATACACATTCATCTCCAATCATACCTAAGGACTGCTATTTCTAACTATGGAGTGTCCTTGGGTAGATCCCTCCGGTTCTGGTTGGATCGTAGGACTTATACCTAACCTAACCACTTTATGACTTCAGAATCGTCATGAAATTAATAGGCTGTTGGTTTGATGGTTCGATCTCTATACCCAACACATGTGCTCCGATATAGAGATCGAACCATAAAACCATTTTAGACATTGTTATTTTCAAATACTCCCCCTGACACCATTGCTTCCGAGATTCGAAAATTGTTAGCAAACCATAAATAGGAAAGATTGCACACATTAGAGTCTTAAAGATCACATCTTCTATAATCATATTTTAATTAACAATGTTTTTTCCCCTTATTTTAAATAATAAAACACGTAGATTTGAAATACCAATTGATTAAATTTGACATGAAAAGTTCATGAGAGAAAAATTTATACCATGATATTTCAATGAATTTGCATTTCCGATAGTCTCCCCCTTCAACATATATGTGGGATACCAATATTTATTAAAACTGACATTGGAATGAAAATTGATATGACACCACAAAATGTTGAAGATAAGTGAGATGCCTTATGAACAGGTGTATATTAATAAATTGACATATAAGTTTCCACATTTTTAATTTCACTTAAATGTTTTTGGATACATAAAATTTGACATTTATGAGATGTATCTGACACATTAAAAGGCTTTGTTTTTAAAAAAGACCCCCTTCAAAAATTTGATTCACATAAAATGACATTCTAACTATCGTACACAATTCTTTGAAAATTATCGAGAAACGGGAGTGTTGAACACAAAAATTTTAACAAATACTACTTTTTTATGGAAAATACCACAAATTTATATTGTAGACAAATTTGACACTGAAAATTGTTTTGAAAAATTGTGTTCAACGATTTTAAAAACATGATAGAAGACTTCTCTTCTATTTTAGAGTAAGCGCACTGAAGCGTACACTTCCCTATTACATTCGGGACTGAGTTATGCACTGAAATGTACATAAGTCATTAAGAAAATTTAGAAATGACATGTTTTGAAACATTTGAAAACTCCTTGTTCGAACTTCATTTACACCGCCCCGTGTCGATGTTAATCAACATTTCTAGGTACGTAAATGTTATCGATTCCAAGAGACATGTCGAGAAGATTCTTTTTGGTATTTTTGAAATTTTCTGATTTTATATTTTGTTTTTCTAGGTTTTATATTTTTCTATTTTCTTTTTGTTGGTTTTATATTTTTGTATTTTCTTTTTCAAAATTTTTTATAAATAAAAATAAAGAGAGAATAAAAATATTTACAAATTGATGTTTGATGGATCAAGCAGATTCAATTGCCAGAACCTCCAGTTCATCTGGAGTCAAACATCTCATACCGAGTTGTCTGACAAGAGACTTAAACCTATCTTCCGATAAGGCTTTAGTGAACAAGTCAGCTAACTGGTATTCAGTTCCGACAAAGAATAATTCAACAATACCCTTTTCAACCTGTTCCTTTATGAAGTGATATCTGACATCGATGTGCTTGGTACGGGAATGCTGGACTGGATTGCACGAGATGGCTATGGCTGCCTTTGAGTCACAATACATAGGTATTTTATCAAAGTGAAAGCCATAATCTGTGAGCTGAGTTCTCATCCATAGAACTTGTGCGCAGCACGCAGATAAAGACACATACTCGGCTTCTGCTGAAGACATTGAAGTGCAGTCCTGCTTTTTGGATGACCAGCTGACTAACTTATCACCACCTAGAAATTGTATGCCACCAGATGTGCTCTTACGTGAATCGAGACAGCCCGCGTGATCCGAATCTGAAAAAGCAGTTAGTTCGAAACCGGTGTCCTTCGGATACCAGAGACCCATGTTAATGGAGTCTTTAAGGTACCGAAAGATCCGTTTAACCGCAGTGAGATGTTTCTCAGTCGGTTTCGCTTGATAGCGAGCACAATAACATGTTGCATGTACAATATCTGGTCTACTTGCTGTTAGGTACATGAGTGCTCCGACCATACTACGATATTTCGTTTGGTCGACCGGAGTACCACTCAAGTCAGCATCAAGGTGTTTTGTAGCCATTGGTGTACCAATGCTATCACATGAGGTCATACCATGCTTTTTAAGTATCTCTTGAGCATACTTAGCTTGGTTTATAAAGATACCACGAGGGGATTGGTGGATCTGAATTCCTAAAAAGAATTTCAGCTCCCCCATCATAGACATATCAAACTTGCTGTGCATTAGTTTTCCAAATCGTTTTGAAAGTTTTGGGTTCGTAAAACCAAAAATTATGTCATCAACATAAATTTGCACAAGCAATATGTCTTCCTCATGTTTAGTTATGAACAGAGTTGGATCAATAGAACCTTTTGAGAATCCTTCGGATACCAGGAAGTTGGAGAGTTCATCATACCACGCTCTTGGTGCTTGTTTGAGACCATATAATGCTTTCTTGAGATGGTAAACTTTGTCAGGATGATATGGGTCAACAAATCCATCTGGTTGGTTTACGTACACTTCTTCCTTCAGAGGTCCGTAAAGAAATGCTGTTTTAACGTCCATTTGGTACACTGTGAATGATTTGTGTGCAGCATACCCAATGAACAATCGTATAGCTTCCAACCGAGCAACTGGTGCAAATGACTCTTCGAAATCAATTCCTTCATTTTAAGCATATCCCTTAGCCACAAGACGAGATTTGTTGCGAATGATAGTATTTTCCTCATCACGTTTGTTTTTCCAGAGCCACTTTAAGTTAATGACATTTTTGCAAAGTGGTCTGTCGACTAATTCCCATACATCTAATCGATCAAACTGATGAAGTTCTTCCTGCATTGATTCAATCCATGCAGAATCAGCCATGGCTTCTTTGATGTTCTTTGGTTCGGTTCGACTCACGGTGAGTGCGAACATACACATCTCGCCATCTGTTTCTAGCTAACGTCTTGTTCTAACTGATTGAGAAGGATTTCCAATGACTTGTTCTAATGGATGATCTTTTGTCCAACGTTGTGCAAAAGGATGGTGTTGATAGAAAGTATGCATGTTTGACGAATCAACATGACGAGACGATGTCTCCCCTTGTTCTTGTACCGGTGTACTGAAGATGTTGATAAATTCATCATCGTCAAATTGTGCATTTTCTGTATTGGTTTCTGCTTGAGTAATGTTCTCAGGTGCAGTGACAGTTGATACTTGAGTTGGAGTTTGATGTGTTGAATGAATGTTCAATGGAGGTGGATCTGCAACATCGGTTGTTGTAGAAGTGTGAGTTGTGTTATGTTGTTGACGTTTATCAGGATTATCAGCAGCATGTACAGCGGAAGACTTTGACACAACAGGAGAATTTCCATTGAGTAATTCACTAAACATCGGACTATATAGCAATTCCAGCTCATTTGACGTTGTTACTGTCTCAACAACTTGAGGAACATTTTCTTGACTTTGTGGACCAGGACTTAAACTGTCTTGTTCAAGTACCGTTGTTAAACATTAAAGGGGTGAGGATACGTGTACTTTGATAATTTGATAATCAAAGTATCAAATCCAAGGGGAAGTAGTTTATACTACTTCACTTAGTATGGTTTGTGAAGTATTCTACATGCGTGAGAAGAATTCACCAAATAGATATGCTGATCTCTTGGAAAATAGTTTATACTACTTCACTTAGTATGCTGATCTCTTGCATGTACCCCCAAATAGATATTCACCAAGACCAAATGTCATGATACAGTATAGAAGCAGTATTAGATGGTGTGGTTGACTGTTTCTTCTACTAAATTTCGTTGTGCACTTTAAATGTCAATGTTAGAAGATCGTTCAAGCTACATCAAAGTCTTAGAATCTGCTCAAGATACAGATGTTGGTTTTGGGGGAAGCTGATTCAGAAACTTCGCCAAAAAGGAGTCTATGAAGAAAGCTTTTAATACATGTGCTGAATTGGGGAAAGTTAATTCCATACTCATGCATACTAAATGGTTCCATAACAGTCAAGACAAGAAGATCCAACGATAGGAGTAGCAAGTATCAGACTAGAAGACAAGACGTCATCTTCAAGCTTTGGGAAGCGCTTAGATGTCATTTTTATTTGTTGTATTTGTACTTGTTAGGACATGTAAGTAATCCGTATTCCCATATATTGGGGGGAGATGATTAGCCTTAAATATGTCGGGCTAATATCGGAATTACAAATTAGTTTCTTTAGTCGGACACGCAGGGACATAGCAATGTCACGTGTAGTAAGTAGATCGTGTTCCCCGGGATATATATATCCCCCTCTCATTACTTCCATGAGGGGTGAAGATTTCATTTTTACTTTTAATAAGGTGTGTGTGTTTCTCTCTCTAGAAAACACGCATCTTTCCTTTCTTTCACTAAATAATATGGCTAAACATTTGTTCAATCCTCCTCGACCTCCGGATCTTGTCCCTTATTAGTGAAATCTTTGGGTTAACAGTTACATTGAGCAATTCCTCAGTTCTCATTGTTTCCTTATTAAGCACTATGTATGCCTTACTAGTTTTAGAGTATCCTTAAAACACACCTTCGGGCGACTTTGGGTCGAACTTACTGAGATGTACTTTAGTGTTAAGTATAAATACTTTACAACCAAAGACCTTAATGTACTCTAATGTACTCTAAAGCCCAGCTAACTACATATGGACCGAGCCGATCTTTTAGAAGTTTTTGCCTAACAGGTTGGAGCCTATATCAGTCTTCACAACTCAACAATCTCCCACTTGGAGGCTGATCATTTCACTGCTCTTCTCTGTAAACTTCAAACCATTTTCCCTTCAACAATGTTATTGCTCTAACCTTCATGTACCGCCGAACATATAGAACATGCTGCACTAACCAAACGCAGGGCTAGGAGACTTTTGATACAAGGTATCCTGACCAACATCATCAAACTGGGAATAATCTCTCTCTCCGATAAGACACCATCCTTCGTTCATCAGTTATCTCGGAGGCCAGTTGAAGTTGCGCAAAACATCAACTTCTCTGTTGTCACCACCTTGGTGAGCATATCTACAAGGTTCTTTGCTTTAAGAATCTTCTTCAATGATAACGTCCCTTCACTCACCAATTCTCGAATGTAGTGATATCTTATCTTGATGTGCTTCGTTTAACCATGAAACACTAGATTCTTCACGAGAAGAATAACATTATGGTTATCACAAAACAGAACACACTTTGTATGGGCTCTGTCTAACTCTTCAAGAAAATTCTTCAACCATACCAACTCTTTGCCAAACTTTACAATAGCCATATAACCGGCTTCGTAGTTGGACATGGTGGTCCACATTATAATTCTGGGACATCCAACTAAACTGTTTTTGTACCAACCACTATGAAAAACATAACCTGTAGTAATCTTGTTCCGAATCTAAGCAACCTATTAGTCTAAATTAGAGGAATTTCTTAAGACAAACTTCTTTTCTGCTGAAATAGAGAGTAGCCTTTGAAGTGCCTTTCAAGTAGCATAGCAGCCACTTGACAGCTTCCCAATGCTCCCTTCTTGGGTTAGACATGAATCTACTAACAACTCCCACTGCATGAGCTATCTCTAGCCTTGTACACACCATAGTGTACATCACACTGTCAACTGCTGAAGCATGAGGAACCTTAGCCATTTTTCGTCTAGAAGCCTCCATCTTAGGTGCTTGTTTCTTACTGAGCTTAAAATGATCTCCCAAAGACTGACATTTAGCCTCTACATCCTTTATATTAAACTTCTCTAAAACCTTCCCTATGTATTTCTCCTGGGATAGCAGTAGAGTACCCTTCGTTTTATCTTTGATGATGCTCATGCCTAGAATCTGCCTTGCGGAGTCTAAATCCTTCATCTTGAATTCTTGAGACAACTGCCTCTTGAGCTTCTTGATCTCTGTCATGTCGGAGCCTGCTACCAACATGTAACACCTCGCTAAACCGAAAACACGGAGTGTAACAGCTCAAGGCACAAGCATATGAGAATAGTACAACACCATAATTAAATTTAGGTTTGAAAATAACAAGTTTATAAAACATTAGGTTTGAAAATGACAAGTTTCCAATCATTTACAAGCACTGGAATATAAGTTGGTCGGTTTTCAGTTTTTATCCCAACTTTAGGTGACCATATTTCCTAAACCGTAATTAGTCACGACTCGGTTTTTATGTCCACGGAAAGGTAATCGAGTCTATTAATATGATAAGTGGGTCCTACCACCTCGGTTTTTATGTAAAAGGTGTTAAATGGCTAAAACATTTTTAAGTATCAAAGCTCTTAAATTTCAAATTATAACAGTCCCACAAAAACTGGTCAAAACTTTAAATCTACAAATCCGTTCGGGCCGGTTCAAATGGCCATGTTTAAGTTAAAGGGTCCTGTACAGTTTCTATTTTTACCAAAACAAGGTGTTCTATACAAAAATTTTGAGTTTTTAGTGATTGAAATCTGGTGTGCAAATCTGTCACACTTCTGCCTTTTATTTTCTAATTAAATCATCGGGTATCGTCACGACGTGTGCCACCCGGATAATCAAAGCTAAAACATAGGCCTACAACCCTATATTTTTACCTAAGTTCCAAGGTGTACTGATTTATAAAAATGTGTCATTTTGGTCACTGATCAATTCTGTCCCAAAAAGTAATGATAAAAACATTGTTTCTAGTGTTCTCTTGTTTTGATTTACCAAGTACAATGTATAACTGTAAATAATATATGAAAAACAGTGTTCATATGTGTAAAAAAATGGAAAATAAATATGGAATGTTATCATATTAAAAAGTATTGAAACTTGAATATTGAGGGATTCTTACAAGGAGATGATGAAATTAACAAGACTTTCATGATCAAAATTTATAGGATCTTCAATCCCCAAACTCCAATAATTAGTTTAAAACCTTTACACGACTCCTTTGATAAATCTCCAACTAACCTAAAGGAAATAATAAGTGAGGTGAAAATAACTAAAGAAACAAGTTATGATCATTTAAACCTTCGGCAATAAGGACTAGTAAACTGGAAATAGTGGTGATGGTTTTTTTAGTGTTTATAGTTCGGCAATAAGGAGGAGACAAGAGAGTGTGTGTGTGTGATCTTGGTAAACAATGGAAGAGATGTGAGATTAGTCTTGTTTTAAAAAGTTTACTCATGCAACCATGAACAGCACTTGTCCTACATGTGTCTTAGGTGTGTCGTCACAAGGACACATGTCCTTGTGAGGTGGCAATTATAAGGTGGGTAATATTAAGGCTAATGTATAAGGGGGTGATCATGGTTTAATTGTTGATAAACACTTGATAAGGTGGGTAATATTAAGGCTAATGTATAAAAAGGTAGTGTATTGCAAGAGTTTAAACGCGAAACGTGAAGGGTACACGTAAACGTGAAAAATATAAAATACAACATATAAAGTATATATGTAAAATGATAAAAATTCATAAAGCATGTAGACTAAATTTAGTTTAGAGTCGGGTTAATATTGAATGTGCATGTTACGACGTTCGCGTGATAACCTATCCGGTTACCCGTAAAAGTAAATTTTACGCGAAATTAAATTAAAAAATAATTAGTAAAAGTACGAGGTTAAATAATAACCTAAAAATATAGATTGTTGGTCAAATGCACGCTCATAATCAAGGCTAAATAAAAAGACAATCCAAGCTCTAAGTGACCCGACAAGCACAAAATAACTTAACACAAGTAAGTATAGTCAAATACGTTATAAAAACTCTAATGGTGGTTAACCTGAGCATGACGGTTGTCACATCCTTCCCCAATTAGAAGGAATTCTGTCTCGGGATTCAGTTCGTCTTAGCCAATCATGCGCGCTCGAAAATAGGTTTGGGTATTTACGCTTGATCTCGCTCTCTCGCGCTCCCACGTGAACACGAAACCTCTTCGCGAATTCCATCAAACTTTGACGATAGGAATTCGACTATGCTATAGTCTTCTAACCTCATGGTCCTTAATTTCCAATGGCTCATCTATGAATTGGAGCTTGTCAGTGATATGTAATTCCTCCAACGGAACAACAAGCGTCTTGTCGGTTAAGCACTTCTTTAAATTTGAGATGTGTAACAAATCCTAAATTCCACATAGCTCATGTGGTAGCTCAAGTCGGTAAGCTACCAAACCAACTCTACTTAGTAACTTGAAGGGTCTAGTGTATCGATGGTTCAACTTGCCTCGCTTCCTAAAACGTATCATGCTCTCTCGATGTCCTAGGTAACTTTGTCACAAGATCCATCGTGATCTTTTCCTATTTTTTAATAGCTTTAATCTTCGCATGGTTGACATGAATTCCCTTTGCATTGACCATGTGACTGAGAAATTGTACTTCTCGAAGCCAAAACTCACACTTGGAGAATTTGGCGTACCATTTCTCGTCCTTGAGAAACCTAAAAAATGGTATATAAGTGTTGTTCATGTTCTACCTTACTTCGTGAGTGGATGGGAATATCATCAATGAATACTATCACGAACTGACCCAAGTAGGGTCTACACACCCTGTTCATCAGGTCCATAAACACAGCCGATGCATTAATCAACCCAAAGGGCATGACTAGGAATTCATAATACCCATACCGCGTCCTGAATGCTGTCTTGGTGTCTTCTTCCTTGACTCTTATCTGGTGATATATTGACCATAGTTCAATCTTTAAAAAGTAAGTTACCCTTGCAGTCAATCGAATAGGTCGTCTATTTGAGGAAGAGGGTATCAGTTCTTTATGGTTAATTTAACTACCTGTAATCGATACATATGCACATCGTTCCATCTTTCTTTTTGACAAAAATCACTGGTGCACCCGAAGGTGATGAACTCGGTCTTATCAATCCTTTGCTCAAAAGTTTTTTTAGTTTCCTAGACAGCTCTTGCATTTTTAATGGTGCCAAACGATTTGGGCCTTAGCCTTAACCGTTGTCGCTCCCGACACTAGGTTAATCTGGAACTCATAATCCTAGTCGGAGGGAGTCCAGACAAATCTGTCAGAAAGACCTATGTATGATACCTTTCTATCGAAATATTTTAGATACTCTTTACATTGGCTCCTCTGTCCATAATATATGTGCCAAAAACATGACACACTCCTTCTTTAGGTGTTTTCTCATCTTGATGACCGACACTAGCTTCAAGTCATTTATGGACCTATCCCCCTGTACCACTAGAATTCTTCTGCCTTCTAAAGGGATTAGAACAATCATCGCGAAGCAATTAATTTCTGCTAAAATTCTAATCCACTAATCCATCCTTACTGCTATGTCAAAGCACTTCAGATTTTAAATCAATTGACGGCCCAAACTATGGTAAAACACTCGTATCTGCTCTAGGTTCGTAGAGCATAGAGGTGTCATAATTGGTTACCAAGATTCGTTTCTAGGTTGCGCGTGTTTCGTCTTGGAGACATGGTTTTAAAATTTGTCCAAAGAAAATTTATTTGAGCAAACGCTTGACCATATAATTTGAGTACGTATATATGAAATATAACGTGGAATTTATCATAATACTATTTATGTAAAAAGAGATGCCACAAATTTTATGTAGAGTAAGTATAAAATCCTTGCATGCAAAGTTTTAAATCTTTAGCATTGATAATCATGCAAAAAGATGCGTTTGTAAAAAGCTTGTATTTCTCGGTAACCTTTATCAAAGTAATTTTTTAGCATAAATCATAATAGAAGAATTTTAATAGAATATAATTCAAAAAAAAGGGGGGGGTTTTTTAAATAAAATTGGTAGGGGGATAAAGATTTTGAAAATTTCGAATTCGTAATAGACGACCATACTAGACCGATACAAAAGAATTTATATGTTAAAATATTTTTCCAAACGCAGGTTGAATAATAATATTCAACAATAATTGAGGTTTAGACGTACCTTATAGTACATAGGTTTTGATACCCAAACCATGCAATCATTTGAAAACTACTCAAACATTACTCTTTAAAAGGTATGTAAGAAAACATTTCACCTATACACATTTTTGTTACTGTCACACCTCGTCAGTGGCAGAAACACGAGATGTGACGATACCGTTCATCGCACAAGATACAAGATCATACACTTTACAATTTACAATAATGAAACTTGGATTTACATAAATTTTACAAGTTAAAACTTGACAAAACCAAATAATCAAAACCTATCTCGACCCAGTTCCCTTGGGTTACATCTTTGCTCTTCCAATACAATTCATATACCTTTGATTTGACACACTTGAAAAAGATACTCAAAAACATCAACAATAATGTTGGTGAGCTCGTAGGTTTGACCTTAAACCCAAAAGTTGTGCCAATATTTCAAACAGTAGACAATAGTGTTATATGACAGTGAATATATGCAAACAATCCCTGACATAGCATCCCCGCTAGTCAATCACCATATGTCACTTACGCAGCTAAAGGGCCTACCAGCTGGAGCACTAAAATTAGGGCAGGGCCACACACAAACCAGGATAGGCATACCTATCCGCTCCAATAATCACACAAATACTGGGTAGGCGTACCCATCCGATCCAAACAATCATGCAACACATAATATTCACATAGTAGTCATAAGCACATATCTTGTCCGAAAAACAAAACCACATTTTGCACAGATCAATTTAAAACATTTCAAAACACATTTGAGTATCATTTTCTCCCAGCGGAAAAACGATAAAAATGGGGCTACGAGAACTCACCTCAATCAGCAATCAAAAGCAAACCGCACAATCTCAAATAAGGCAAAACACAAACAATCTCTACGCGAGCGCACAATGGTACCCGGCAACGACCTAATATATACTCACCTTAATAACACTTGTACAAAATTATCTTATTGTACAAGTGTTCGTCTTTACTCACCCAAAATCCTTATTTTCAACTAAAATACCATTTCAACTTCATATCATTCCAAACTCATTATCTCATACCGTTAACTTATTACAAAAACCGTCATCTCTTTACCAAAACCTTATCCCATTTGTTGGAAACACGAAAAGTGTCGGTCACTTCCAAAATTGTAACAAGTCTTAGCTCGTAGTTAGTATAAGGATTAGATTAGTAATCTAGTCCGGCCCAAGGCCCATGGGTGGCCCAACTCCAGCCCATGGGCCGGCCATGGTAGTATTTATACCCCACCACATTCGCACAGTTCGAATTCAAAACGTTCAAAACACATTTGATTATCATTTTTCTCAGCGAAAAAAACATTAGAAAAAATTGAGCTTACGAATACACACACTCAAATAGCAAAAAGCAAACAGACACCAAAACTCAATCTCAAATCACAATATAACTCACGCAAGCACACATTCAGTACCCGGGTGGGCCGCCACGACCTAATCACGTTACTGACACTAATGTAATGTTTCGTACAAAGTTGTCTTATGTACAGAGAGTTTCGCTTTACATCCAAATCCAAGATTCTCATACTGTTACGAAATCCCCATTTTCTATCAATCAAACCTTACTTTTATCTCAAAACCATTTATCTTATAACAGAAGCGCCGTTATCTTTTACCAAAATCGATATCTCAATAACAAAACCGTGACCAAAACCGTTATCCTTTACCAAATTCGATACTACATAAGAAAACCTGTTATTTTACCAAAATCGTTATCTCATAACGAAACCGTTACCAAAACCGTTATCTTTACCAAAATCGTTATCTCATAACGAAACCGTTACCAAAACCGTTATCTTTACCAAAATCGTTATCTCATATTATGGTTGTGGTAATTACCAAAAACACAACACAATGGCTAAGTGTGACATAAATACAATTCACTCAAGACACCTTCAATCGTTAAAACGAAACAGCCGACCAAATACTCCGCGAAAATCTGACGAAAAAGAAATGAGCAAAACTCGAGAGCCGAAAATAAATAAATCCATATTTCCGTAATCGGTACGATATATATATATATATATAATATATATATATATATATATTATATATATATATATATATATATGCTCCGGTTCCATTGAGAATGTTTTATTTTGATAATAATGAGAAATCTCGTTTGACAAATGATTCATATTTTATGCTTTGTATTCACAAAGAAAACACGTTTAATTAGTGAATCAAATCTATAAAGTCACAAATATTGATTCACAAATCAATGCTAAAATCGAATAACGGTAATGATTTCCATAAAGTGTATAGAAGATTCAGTAAATGGGGGGATTCATACAAACACTATAATCGCAAAATCGAGATATTTTTTAACATTGATTCGATTTTTTTACATCTTTTGGAATTATAATCGTATTAAAATGATGTTTTACGCTTGATAAAACTTGAATCAAAGTTAAAATCTTATCATATTTGAAAACCTTCTCAAATTTCACAAAATAAAAACCTTCTCCAACGATCCGGATTACATTATATATATATATAGTAATATATATCATATATATATAAAAAAATATATATATATATATATATATATTATAAGTATCTAATGATTAAATAAACTAATTAATGTTATTATTATTATTTTTCGTCTTATTATCGGGGCAACCGTGGTTAAATACAACGTCTCGTTATTTTAATATGTCCATGTCCAATAGTTTTTACCTCGACGCTTAATATTTCATAAGAATCATCTTTCATTCCTTTAAATCAAATCGACACAAACGTTTATAAATATTAAATATTTAAGAAAGGTTTCAAGGAAAATATATCTTTCGTCTTGCATTAAATTTTGAAGTAAAATAATCCTTTATTATTAAAATCTTTGAAAATTTACCCTTTTAAGCAAAGTTTCTACGTATAAATTTCTTTCAAAAATTCGGCATGACCCGTACGTCTGTATGACCTTTTCCAAGGTTTTAAACCTTAATCCCAAACACTTTTCACGAACTCAACATTTTTCGATACAACACAAAATTAATACTTTTAACACGTTTTATCCAACCGTAGCAAAAACCCAATAAGCCATAAGCTTAACCAAGAACCAAATCCAATAACCAAGTTCATGTGGGCCGAGCCCACCTTGGTGTCGGACCAATAATAAGCTCAAAATAAACCAAAAACCAATAAGCTATGAGCTTATGAAATAAGCCAAAAATTAATAAGCTCAAAATAAGCCGAAACCAAAACCAAATAAGCTATAAGCTTATCATACAAACCAAAAACCCAATAAGCCATAAGCTTAACCAAGAACCAAATCCAATAACCAAGTTCATGTGGGCCGAGCCCACCTTGGTGTCGGACCAACAAACCAAACGCACCCTTTTTTGGGCCGAACAAAGCCAAACGCACCCTTATTTGGGCCGAACAAGGCCAAACGCACCCTTATTTGGGTTGGACAAGGCCAAACGCACCCTTATTGGGCCGAACAAAACCAATCGGGTCAGTTGGGCCGAGCCCACACCGAAACTATCCACACAGAAAGTCACAAAGTCCGAATAAGCTATAACTTAGCTTACTGAATAAGCAAAACCTCCAAATAAACCCTTAGAAGCATTTTTATGAAATGAAAAAAAATTACCACAACAACCATTTTATTTAAACTCAAAATCTTTTCTTTCCTTCTTTTATAAGCCGACGCAAACAAACACCTTTTTACACATATTCGCGCTTAAGATTTGATTTTTACGACAATCAACTTGTACAACTAGCATATTAACACCTTAATAACCACAAAAGTACAACTTTTAGCAAAGTTTAGAAAACTTATAAGTTTGGATGACCTTGGTTCAGTTTTGAAGCGAAAGGAACGAATTTGTACACCTTTTATATAATCCGTGTCTACTAACTATCAACCCACTAACTATTCTTAACTCGTGTTCTTGTGAAAATCTTCAAAATCTTGTTCTTCTTCTTCCTTGGGTTTGTCCGTATTTTAGAGAGAGAAAGGGAGAGGTTTTTTTGTGTTTTTAATTTTTAAAATGGTGCATGAACCAAAAATGTTTAAGGTGGTGGAATAAAATGGGTACTATGCAAGACATGCTTGCTTAAAAATAGCCAGTTGGTCTCCTCTTGACTTCTTTGACCGATTGGATCCTAGAGAGGGTCTCGGGTCTTTCTTTTTGTGTCGAGATCACTTAAAAACTCAATTTTCATCTATTTAAAAAGTCAACCAAACTTAGTTATCATTTCTATAGCGTTTAAAATTGTTTTTCCATAGATCTGGATGATTCACACGACACTTATTACATTAGACTGCTACAAAAATCCATTTTGAGCCGTTATCGGCCGACTCCGGACTGAAAACATGAATTTTTGACAAAACTCAACCGAACCTTGATCATCCATTTAAAAACACTTCAAATCACAAAATATATCTTGAAAACTTATATTCACCCAAAATTTCACCTTTTTACGGCTGTTATAGTCTTTTACCGAAATTCACGAAAACCACCGTTTTTCTGATAACTTTCAATTCTCCCACTCACGATTTATGATTTAAATCAACGTTATTTCATTATTATGAATTTATAAATGAAATAAACCCATTAACACATTCCCAACTTTATTAATCTCCACACTTAAATAAACTGTCGTGCCAGTACGCGCTATGTGACGATTTTTCGCTAAACGCGAGAAGACTTCCCGGAAAGCACTGAAAACCTCAAAACCACTCTAAAATAGAAAAAAGAATCATAAATGATTCATTTACGAACTCAGAACTTCACCAAATTCTCGGTTAAACCAAAACCGCTTTTACGCAGAATAGCCAACAGAAGTCAACTTTTCAGCTTTCATCAGGTCACAAGATCAAAAGACTTCAAAATACAAAACTATAATATTTTATAATACTTAACCCTGGAAATATTACCGGTTATCATAGTCTCA